>CAUYPK010118852.1:0-21416 GCA_963574355.1 Loris lydekkerianus
AATTCAATTTGAGTAAAGTTTAAAACCATATATTTTATGATAAAGGGCCTTTAACTTAAGATGGCCAAAGCACTGATATTATATATTTGCTGTAAAGAGAATTATAAGAGTTTTATTTTTCTGATATTAAAAGTTACTTAATAAAGACTTGTTTCCATTAACTTGAATGTATTCTCCTTGGTGTTCTTCATATAATCGTAGCATTTTAAATTAGAATATGGCTACTTAAGAACTGAAACTTTCCTTGTACAAACTTTACCTAGTCACCAACCAGGTACCTGTGCTCTTGTTTTGTTTTGTTTTTTTTTTTTAAGTATATTCTTTGGTGTTAAATGTGTCAGTCATGTTCCTGTTCAAATTTAGTTTTTTCTTTAGATGAGTGTTACATTATAGTAAATCGAAAATTTAGCTGACTCCAGATTACCTTGTATACTCAAGTATAAGCCGAGTTTTTTCCGGCACAAAATTTGTGCCCAAAAACCCAAACTCAGCACAAATTTTGTGCCGGAAAAAACTCGGCTTATACTCGAGTATATACGGTATGTGGTTGCGTAGTTGACCACAAATAACCTCTACTGATCTAACTGTAAATGAAATAGCAAATGGCTTTTTTGTACATTAATGTTAATTGAAATCCTAAATTCAACTTAGATTCTACTCCGTTTGTATCATTTGTTTATATATTTTTCTTTTTATCACCAAATCTATAAAAGTAATTCTATCCTAACAGGAAAGTACAAGTTTAACTTTTAGTTAAAACTACCTTCTGAAAGGTTTTGTCATTGACAAAAATATTACCCCATTTGTGAAATTGATTTGATACCAGCTGGAGTAAATTGTTGCTATTTTGTTAAAAAGCAAGAATAAAGACATTTCTAAGATCATTTAAAAGAAACTAAAATTCTACTCCTAATCCTTTGAAGTATCACAGTCATAGTTAAGTCTTCATTGCAGATTTTGGGCAAATTTTTAGCCTAATGGGCAACATTGTTGCCCATGAATTACTTAAAAAACTATTTTGCAATTTTAGGATTAGCCTCTCTAAGTAATAAAAGTTAAAATGGGTGTGTATTGGGTGGCCTATGAAATGAGTTTAACTTTTACCTAATACACGGTCAAGATCTTTCAGGGGACCATGAAAATAATCTACTTCAGAGGCTTTGCTTGCTAGAATAAGCCAAAACTTTGTCTGGAACTGATGTTAGCAAAACCAATATCCTAGACCCAAGTCTGGACCTACCTTTCCTTGCGTGCCTGTGTCAGTTTTCTTGCTTATTGGAGTATTGGGGAAGAGAAGCTCCAGGAACTGTGTGGATGCCTGTTAACAGGAAATTGCTGCACACACTGGATAATGTGCAATGTGAATAATCAAAGACCAGGCAAACCTGTTGAGAAGGGCTTTATGTTATTACCACAAGCTGAGAGGGTAGATGCTAAAACTGAAAATATTTGGTTTCATTAGCAGCTTGGTAATTGTAATGTTATGTACTTTTTCCTATAAAGGATTTTATCGAAAGAATCTCTTTGTGAATTAGATTTTTAACAAGAATGAAGAAGGTTTAAATACTTTAGAAAGTAGGTGTAGAACAGGTGTGATAAATGTGTTATTACAGATTATTTTCTTAAGTGGGTCTGTTAGTGAAAAACCAGACACTGGTTGTCCATCTGCCACCTGCCTCTAATCCTAAATTTCTACTTTTCTTAATCCAAAACTTTATAAATAATGGGAATTGTGGATTTTTTTTTTTTTTTTTTTTTTAGACAGTCTCCATATGTCGCCCTCGGTAGAGTGCCGCAGCATCACAGCTCACCACAGCCTCCAACTCTTGGGCTTAAGCAATTCTCTTGCCTCAGCCTCCCAAGTAGCTGGACTACAGGCACCCACCACAACACCCGGCTATTTTTTGTTGCTGTTGTCATTGTTTAGCTGGCCCAGGCTGGGTTCGGACCTGTCAGCCCCACTATATGTAGCTAGCACCCTTAACCACTGAGCTATGGGTGCTGAGGTGGAGTTGTGGATGTTTATAATACATATGTTGTGAACATCTTTTCAATGTCAATATACTTATAACAATTTAATGGTTGCCGTAATCTCTTTTATGGCTATTTCATAACTTAGCCATTTGCTATTAGTGATTAAATGAAGTATCTATGAGCATTGAAACTACGAAATATAGGGTTGAGAATCCTCAGGAGGTGATTCCATTTAATAAAGATTAATGGAATTTTTTATTCATACCTTCCCACTTCTGCATCTCAAAATTATTCCCATTAAGTTTTTTCAGCTCATCACATGGAATGATGGAAAATTGTGAAAGAGACTTTCCTACCACTGAGATACTCTGCTGCCTCCATACTAGTTTGTCTGCTTGTACATTTTAAGAGACCAATGCAGAGAACTTCTATAGGGAAGATAAGTGATTTGATATTTCAAGTAGTAAATGGAGTTCATTGATCAGAGATGGGGATCAGTTGGAAAAAAGAAGACAGCTAAAGAGAAACCACACATTTTAGTCTCAAAGAGTTCGTGCATAAGTACCTTTTAAGTATGGAATTTCTAAAAAGGAACTACAATATTTACCTGAGTATACAACAAGAAGCAAGTGGAAAACTGCCTTAAGAAGCTTGGTAGTTTAGGAAGCAGCAGCAAATAATGAGGGTCAAGATCATGTTAAGTCTTTCTTCAGTGCCTACCACCAGTATTTCAGTGTTTACAACAAAAACTTAAAGCAATGTTACACATAGTTTAAAGCAGTAGTAATATTGTACATCAGAATGGAAAAAAATCACATCATTAAAGGCTGCACAGAACCACAAAATACAAAGAACCTGTGCCCTAGAGACAGTCAAATGGAGGTTCTGTTTAGAATGTTTGGGGACAAGTCAACAATAGCCTGTATTCAGAATGAAAATGTGAGGATTTTGTGTGATCCTAAAATGTGAGGATTTTTGTGTGATCCTAGAACTATTAAGAGTATAATTACCTAAAATTTGGAAATAAATTTTAGGTATTCACCTATTTTAAAGTATCAAGGCTTAATCTGTTTCATGAATTTCCCAAGATCAAAAACCGAATGGAGGCTCAGCGCCTGTAGCACAGTAGTTATGACGCCAGCCCATACACCAAGTCTGGCCAATTCAAATCCAGCCCAGACCAGCTAAACAATGATAACTGAAACCAAAAACAAAAATAGCCGGGCGTTGTGGTGGGCGCCTGTAGTCCCAGCTACTTGGGAGGCTGAGGCAAGAGAATTGCTTGAGTCCAAGAGTTTGAGGTTGCTGTGAGCTGTGACAGCACAGCACTCCACTGAGGGTGACATTGTGAGAATCTGTCTCAAAAGAATGGAACTCCTGACATGATCTATTCCTGCAATTTCAGGGAGGTTACCAAGGCTTAATAACCAGAGACGTGAGTGGAGTAGTGGTTTCGGTCCACTTGAGTCAGACGTGAAGTGCTGAAGTATGGAAACTACTAGACATTACGTACACTTTAAAGCATTGGAGGAATAGTTGATAACTTGTGGGTTTTAGCTAAAGTTAAATATTTGCTTAACACTTTAATCTTAGGCTGCTTATTAGATGATAGGAGAGGATGATGAAAGTTAATAGCAATATCTTTTTTTTTTGAAAAGGTACTCTTTATTGACCTCTAACAGAAAAAATAGCAATACCTATTTTCAAAAAGTCAGTATTGATGAAGCAACGTTTTCTGAACATGAAACCATTTAAAATTCATTTCTTTCACATTAGTGAAGACTATAACAACTTGCTTGAGATAATTTTAAGAATTGTCTGTGTGAGAATAATTGCATAGGTGTCTGAAAGCAGCTCTTAAATCCTTTTTTTAAAACAGTCCCTGTCACCTCAAGGGTGACCAAGATTGGATTATGAATAGGCTCTTGGTTGTGTTTAGATTACAAGGCAACTTTCATGAATTGGTTTTTGGAAGTTTTGTTCATTGAAGTCACACACACTGTTATTGTTTAAAATGTTTCTTTTTAATTCCAGAAGCTCTGTTATTCAGAGCAGTGTTTTTCAACCTTTTTTATCTCACAGCACACTAGAACCTATAGTTAAACTTCTGCAGCACACTTAAATTATGTTGATAAACAGTTTTTTAAAAAAGAATATACTTACTGTGCTTTGAACTTCTTTTGAAAATAATATTTTTAATTAATGGTCTTTAAAATTTTTGCTGCACAGCTAAGATCCTCTCACAGCACACTAATTGAAAATCACTGATCTAGAGCTAGACATCTTCCTGGGTTTGTCTTTTGAGCACATGGATGAAGCTTCTCAGAATTCATGCTCTGAGAGCTACTGTCACATTTGAATTTGAGAAAGCAATCTCCAAAACTGCTGCTCCTGCACTGTTCCCAGTGGCCTCCCTTGAACTGCATATAATCTAATGAGAATATCTGATTCTCATCACTAGAAGCGCATGCTGACAAGTCTTGAGTCAGGGTCATAGTTCACATTTTCAGTTCCTAATAAGCAAGTGATTCCTAGTGTCTTTTGGAAAACACATCATCACATCAAACGTTGTGGTCAGAAAATAAGAGAACTTGAATTGAAATGGAAGACCAAAGGACATTCTACTACTGCTGTGTCCTGGCAGCTGTGCAGCAAGCCAGGAGCAGTTTCCTAGGCTAGATTTGGAAAGCATGAGAAATGATGAATACTGCCCATTCCTGGTGGCCCCTTCGAGTTACCTCAATCGATTTGGTGAAAGATAAATGTTCATGGAATGAAGAATGATGGAAAAACCAGATGTACCTTTTACTCTAAAAGATACAATTCCCTTTGCTCTAAAAGGTACAGAAATTGTCCCTTCTTTACTAGTAGACAATCCTTTCTTGATCATCCTATTCCATTTCCTCAGCCTTTCCAGTAACCTCATTTCAGATTTTGCCCCTGTCTAACCTTCCCTGGGAAGAGCATCTTTCTGCCCTCTATTCCACCACCTCACATTTGGACACATGTAGGTCCCACCTCTTCTAGGTAAAAGATGGGATTGATTGGACTTCACAGCTCTGTCTCTCAGGTTTTTAAACCCAAGTCAAATGTATTTCTAAAGGGAATTGTACTTTTAGAGTAAAAAGTACATCTGGTTTTTCCATCATTTCTCATGCTTTCCAAATCTGGTCATTTAGCCTAGGAAACTGCTCCTGGGCTAGGCCTGCTGCAGAGCCGTCAGGACAGAGCAGTTGTAGCATTTCCTTTGGTCTTCCATTTCAATCAAGTCCTCTTAATTTCTGGCTTCATTAGAGGGCACCTAACCTTAATTTTTGCAGATTATATTCTTTGAATCTCATTCATTTTCTTTACCTGCAAAGTTGAAATTACTTCTGAAAACTGAAACCTAGAGATGCTGTGAAGTAAGCAATTTGCTTTCCTAGGTAGCATCCTCTTGTTCTGGTTCTTTTTAAAGCCCAGCATGACCCCCCCACCCCCAAACACTGAAGAGCAATGTAAAGTAAAGACCTTTGGGTTTTAGGACACTACCTTCAGTTATGTGACCCAGTTAGTGCAAACTGAACTCAGGCGCAAAGTCTTAATTTTTACCACAGCCCTGGGGCAGAAGGACTATTATCTCCATTTTGCAGGGAACAAAGCTGAGGCTTAGGAGTTTAAGTAGCTGGCTTAAGGTAAAAATAAAATCCCCAAGTCTAAAGGCATTTTCAAAAGATTTTGTGAAAAATCTCAGTTGCTTAACAAATATTGAATATTTTTCATTTAACTCAATGGTTCACTGATTGCAGAGCATGCCAGTCGAAAGATCTCAGTACCTCTATTTAACCTGATACAGTTAAGTTGTATTTTGGGACTGCCACAACCATGAAGGCACCAATTCTTGTTTCAGAATTGATTTGTGAAGTCATACTAGGCGCTAAAGTGCTCTGCCAAGCAAATGAAATGTCAAAATCAGCCAGACCTGGTGGAATCGGCATTTTTACTTACTTTTTAATGTCATCTTAAGAAGCCATAGCATGGGGCAGCGCCTGTGGCTCAGTGAACAGGGCACTGGCCCCATACACCGATGGTGGTGGATTCAAACCCAGCCCTGGCCAAACTGCAACAAAAAAAATAGCCGGGCATTTTGGCAGGAGCCTGTAGTCCCAGCTACTCAGGAGGCTGAGTTGGAGGTTGCTGTGAGGTGTGATGGCATGAGCAGGTGGTAGTACAGCAAGATAAAATAACTTTCTTGACTTTCTGAAGAATTTGTCTTTTTCCAAAATCATACAAACTCACTTAACACTTTGCTGACTGGTCAGGAGTTACCCCGAAGCTACAGGCGCTAAGTGCTTGTATATTATCAGCAGCTGAGAGATGAGGAGAGCAAGACTAAAGTAGGCTGAATTGGGGACGACTAGGAGACATCAATCAGGGAACAGCTGCCATGTTAACACTTGGTTGACTGGCAATTTTATGCAGAAACTGTCCCTGTTACCGGGTAACTCTCAACCGAACAGCAATGTGTTAAATGTTCATAGACTTAGTATATAATTTGCCTTATCTACAAAGAAAACCAGGAATGGAGGATGGACCTCATGTATTTTATTACTATGCCATGTATTTTGCTATGCTTCTTTCCTAGACCACATTCCTACCTCTAGCTGCTTTTCCATTCTGTCCCTCTTATTCTGCTTTTTTCACATCATACCAAAAAGCCATTTAAATCAGTCCACTGACCTATGAATCTTCTGATTCCAGTGTCTCTAACTTGGACAAAGACTTTGATAACAATTTGCTTAGCACTTGTGTTATAACTGCTAAAGTGTCCTGATGGAGGCAAGAACTCTTCCAGGGATGGTTTGCAGATGCTGCCAGATCCCACAAGTGTAAGCCTGTTCCCCACCCCCACCCAGTGGTCTAGGTGAGCTAATCCAGCTTCTCCCCTTAGTATGGGATTTTCAACCTCAGCACTGTTGGCACTGGGGGCCGGAAAGTTTGTTGGGGAGGGGTGCTGTCCTGTTACTGTAGGCTATTTACGAGGCCTTAATCCACAAGATGTCAGTAGTCCATATACATACACACCCACACAGTTGTAACAATCAGAAATACCTTCTCAGGGCGGTGCCTGTGGCTCAGTGAGTAGGGTGCTGACCCCATATACCGAGGGTGGCAGGTTCAAGCCTGGCCCTGGCCAGACTGCAACAAAAAATAGCTGGGTGTTGTGGCGGCCACCTGTAGTCCCAGCTACTCGGGAGGTTGAGGCAAGAGAATCGCCTAAGCCCAGGAGTTGGAGGTTGCTGTGAGCTGTGTGATGCCAGGACACTCTACCAAGGGCCATAAAGTGAGACTCTGTCTCTACAAAAAAAAAAAAAAAAAGAAATGCCTTCTAATGTTGCCATTTGTACCCTGGGGGGTAAAATCACCCCAATTAAGAATTGTCACTTGAGTCAACTGGAAAACCAAGCCAGTCAACCTAAGTCCTAGGTACTAGGACAAGTGATAGAAAAATGTCTCTCAGTGGTTAACATAACCACCTTTTTTTTTTTTTTTTTGCAGTTTTTGGCCAGGGCTGGGTTTGAACCCACCACCTCCAGTATATGGGGCCGGTACCCTACTCCTTAAGCCACAGGCGCCACCCCATAACCACTATTTTTGAGTACTACATGTTTTATATACAGTTGCACTTACTCCTTAACTGAGGGAGGTATATCCTCTGTCACAGATGATGGGAGCACCATCTCAGATGGTGGGTTCAGCGAGGTGGTGGGATCCTAGTGCCCTGGCTGCTCCACTGCCTCCTTACCCGTGAGCAGTTTTCATAGGATAAGATGCAGTCAGCATTTCAGTAGGCAAATGAAGTGTCTGGCACAGTCCAACACAGTCCAAGGTGCTCTGAGGTCTCATTTCAGGCTCCCAGACCACTGTGCCCCACCCAGGGCCTCCATCTGCTACACTTCCCACCTAGGACAGACTGCCCATTCCTGGTGGCCCCTTCGAGTTACTCAATCTATTTGATGAAAGATAAATGTTCATGGAATGAAGAAGGAAGCTGCCTAAGAATCCATTTTCTTAGATTGCAAGATTTTATTCGAAAACTTGACATCTCTGCACCATTTTGGGAAGTCTCATTTTTCTGTTTATCCCGTTTAAGCCTGGTTCCAGGAAGGAACTAGAGGACTTCAGATCATCACCTCCCAGCCTCAGAAATATCATCCCACAGGGCTTAGAAGGACATCCTTAGTTTACTACTCTATTATCAAAAGACAGAAAAACTCACCTAAGTACAACTCTGTGTCCTCTTTGCCACATGTATCCAGTCTCCCAGGGTGTGCTCCCAGGAGAGCAACGGGAAGACCATTTAGAGCTAGTGGACTTGGTAGGGTTTTGATGGAGCAAAGCTCCCCAGTGGATTTGCCTGTGTATCAGGCCTTGAAGAAGAAATTGCTTTCATCTCATCTCAAAGGGACCAGATGTAAGTGTCAAGGGAGTGTGCCCCAAACCTGCCCACCTCCTACTGGAGCTTCCAGGGCAGACACACCCTTAAGGTGGTGCAGCTTCATCCCCCAGAACCTTAGAGTCACTCCTGGAGGACCCCCCACCTCAGGTCCTGACTCAGCTGGGTGGAGTCCAGGCAGGGCTATGTGAGAGTGGGGGTGTTCAGCTCTCCAAAGCCAAGGTTGTAGACTACTGCTTTAAGCTGCAAACCTGAAATTTCTTTGAAGGCTGGTGTCTAACCTTAAATCAGTGAACAATTTGCATTTTCCAAACAACATCCATACTTGATGTTAAACTGTTCTAAACTGCTTTATTCCCTATACACATTTTGGAGAGTAAAATCAGCGCATAGGAAATGATCACACATATCACATACTTTTTGGTATTCCTGCTTTGGTTTGTGACAGTTGAGGACTGGCTCTTTGGGAATAACATAGTCAGTATGAAGTCAGGAGAGGGAATTGTCTGGCTTCCTTGGGCTTCTGGGCACCACTTTCCCCTGTTATAGGTGCGTGGGTGTGGGGTCAGCTTCTTCAGGGGCTCCACAGACACCATATGAGGTCTGAAAATTAAGGTCATGAACTCATTCTAGAAAAATGTGCTGCACATCACTATGGTCGCCTTTTGAGGTGCTCCCCTTCGGAAGCTGTGCTCTGACACCAATGCCTAGTCTACCCTTTAAATTTTGGAACTTTTTTCTGGAATAAGCATCAGAACTGTTGTTTTAGGAGATCTGACAATTAAGTTCGAGAACTTGCCACCATGCACTTACGTTGGCAGCACTATGCAAACAATTTGGTAAGGTGTCATGACCTTGGTTTATCAGTGTCTCACAGCTGTGTTTGAGTTGACGTGTGGCAGTGCCTTGCCGAGTATGGCTGTTGCATGTTTTAGGTGCTGGTATCAGTGCAAGGCTTCCCGAGCGGAGTACCTCAAAGGTGACCATAGTGATATTCAGCTATGAGGTATGTAGCACTTTTTCTAGGATGAGTTGACCATCTTAATCGTTAGGCCACATAGTTGGCAGTTGCTTCTAGATGAAAGTAAAAGAGAAACAAAATTGGCTGTGCTTGCATAACCAGGAAAGAGGGCACAGGGGGTTGTAAGGCCCAAGCCAGGCAGAGTCTTCTCTTCCACCTCCCAAGTCCTCAGACCTAGGGGTTTCCAGTGCCCTCATTTAAAT
Source organism: Loris lydekkerianus (assembly GCA_963574355.1). Taxonomy (NCBI): domain Eukaryota; kingdom Metazoa; phylum Chordata; class Mammalia; order Primates; family Lorisidae; genus Loris; species Loris lydekkerianus. The sequence continues at coordinate 9,635 of CAUYPK010118852.1, forward strand.
GCCTCACTGTCTTTATTTCATTCCAGAATTTCACACATTAGTATTATATTTGACTCTTCCTGCCAACCCTATGAGATAGGCCATTTTACAGATGCGATTGAGGGAACTAGAAGCAGGGAGGTTCTGATGGCAGAGCAATGGCCAAGGAAGCAGCACCCATGCACCCCTGTGGTCGCCCATGTGGCTTAAAGCACTCCCACAGTGCCAGCCTGGAACCACCTCATCTCTGAATGTTTTCAGCATATAAAGCTCTCTAACTTCACAGTTTATATTAACTATGATAAATGTGTGTGACATATTTCATTCATGAACACCTGTCTAGTCTGTGGTGTTCGTACTAATCAGAACATGGCCATATTTGCTCTTTGCCATCTCTGAGCACCCAGGACACATGGGCACTGAACCGGAGGTTCACACACAGGTACAGAACGGCCTGGGGCCTCACTGACGGTGGACTTGGTCCCTCCCCAGAGGAGGAGTTGGGCCATGGAAGTATCCCCAGGGGTGCACAGAGGACCCCCTCCCCCCCCCACCCTTTTGACTGACTGGCCTAAGAGGGAACCTGAGGTAGGGCACTGTTCAGAATGGGAAGGCAGGCTGGCAGTGGAGTCACCAGCTTCCAAACTGAACCGAGGGAGTGGGCTGGCCCATGGAGGAGTCCACATGCAGGACACCTGGCCAGCCCAAACCTTGGGTGAGTTTGGAGCACTGCCTCCATCCCATTTCAGGAACGGAGAGGGACTGGCGGAGTAAGGATGTATTAATTCTGAGACTGACTGGTGAGATATAGCTGAGACAAAAGGTGACTGTCAGCCCCCCAGCAGTCCAGCTTCTTGACTAAAGAGTTCAATAGAGAGAGCAGCTTGGCCAGAGATGGAGTTTTGGCAAGAAGGAGGTGATGACTGGTTCCACCTACAGCCCTTTCTGCCATGGCCAAACCCACCTGGTGAAGCAGGCAGACAGGGCTCTGGAGGTGGCAGCTGGAAACTCTGTCCCCAGATGGATCCTCAGGAAATAGCTCCACCCCCTCATGTCCAGGCCCCTTCCCAGCCCTCTCACTGCCTCCCAGCCACCCTCCTCCATTGTTTCTGTCCACTAACATTTGCCAGCTGGGCCCGGCATTTGGCCTGGGGGAACAGACACAAAAAAGGACTCTGTCCTCAGCTAGCTGGGTCCTCCCTTCCCACTCAAGTCTCCCTTAGGGTTCAGGAAATAGGACTTCAATGCATTCTTCTGATGCTGATTGAATTCCTTCCTCTGGGCAGCTTTATGTGCCCTTGGCACTAAGTGGAAAAAGGCAGCAGGAAGGGTTTTAAATAGCACACAACTGGCCAATCTGCACCACCAACATAGACTAGCTATTGTAAACAAAAAGAACAGGTGATGCAATTTGTTACAACTGTCTTTGGCACGGGCTGTGCTGTGGGTTTGCATTTTTAAGAGCACACATTCACCTTTAGTGGAATAAAAATAAACACATCCTGCACAAATTCTGCTTCTGTTGCATGCTTGGCACCTTTGCAGGATATGGTATGGCAACTTGCTTTGGTGTCTGAATAAAATGAAGCTATTATCCATCCCTGCCTGCAGGCAGCTCAGGTGACTTGTGGGAATTGGGTGCTGTTGGAATCAACAATTTCTAGGAACTGGAAACTGAGGCTTGCCATAACAGGAAGCCACTTCCAGGGTTGTGTTTAAAGACATTAGGCGGCTTCTAGAAATGGCCACCACACACCAGAGTCCCTGACTGCCAATAAATAATATAGACTCACATCACTCATGGATAGTCCCTCCTGACACGTGTGGGAGTGCCACATCATGAATACAGGGCATTTATTCACAAGGGAGTTTTTAATAACTGTGTTAGTTCCTATGTCTGTTAGAATGAGGAGAGAACAACCCACTGGGACCTGGTTACTGGGCCACTCACCGGAGTCGCTCAGTAGTGGCTGAGTGACTCATATTTGTGCCCTGGCAAAATAAAAAATATAGAAGAGGGACTTTCTGGGTGGCTTGAGAGTGACTAACTTGCCAATTGCACAAATGTCAAAGGTCTGTAATAGTCCTGTTGATAAACCACAAAGTTTGAGGAGAATTAGGGCCACTATATCCTTAGACACCTTGTTTCACTTGCCTTGAAAGGAATAAAATATTATTGGAATTCTCCAGAATTGGCTACTCTTTGTGTTTGAGTGATACTTATGGTCTCAAAGCATTTCAGGACTATTATCTTTCTGTTTAAGAGAGTGAGGGGGGGAAATCTTGGAGGGAGGAGAAAAACACCAGGTTGAGAAAAGCCTTCTTGCTCAAAATCACATAATTATTAGTTACTTGAAACTGCAATTAGAAACTGGATTCCTGTAGCCTGGCTCCGCACTCATCTTCCATGCTGCTGCCCCTCTGTTACCTGGCTCTAATTTTCCCTGTTCTTTCCCCTAGAAAGGCTGGCCACAGGAAACCTCCTGTCATAGCTATGTGGCTAAAATCCTGCTACTGGAGCTTCGTCTCTTTTGCTTAAGGCCTGAGTGTGAACTAAAGTACAAGTGTTCCTGGGAGGGAAGACTCAGGGATCAACAAACTTTTTTTTCTGCAAAGGACAAGATAAATGAACAGGGTGTCCCAAAGGTTGCCATACATAGGAAAATTAACAAACTCATATCTCATTCTTTTATATTTATGTGTCAACTTGTAGAGAAATATTTTATAAACTTTTATAATGGATATTCTGTAAATAAAGTGCATTTAGCTACAGTTTCTCATTTCCCCTAAGTTTGTATGGCGACCTTTGAGGACACCCTGTGTTTTGCACGCAGGCCATACAATCTCTGTTGTAAGTACTCGACTCCACCTCTGCAGCACAAATTTGCCCATAGACCACATAACAAGTGAACAAATCATTATGGACACCGACATTTGAATTCTACATGATTTTCTCAAAATGTTCTGTTGAGTTTGTTCAGCCACTTAAAAAGGTGAAAACTATTCTTAGTTCATAGGCCGCAACATAAATAGGCAGTGGGCCAGGTTCAGCTCACAGGCGTCACTCCAAGGTCAATGTTTTGTGGGTAAAGGTTCTGATGAAAGGGTTGGGTGGGGAGACTGAAAGAACAGGAAACCACCTGTGCCTTCCCGGGTGAGAGGTAGGGAATGCAGATGGGTGGCTGCCATCTCAGTCTGGCCACCACTGGGCCAGGGCCCTGAGCCCATGTAGAATGGGGCGGCTGCCCCAGGGCCGTCTGTGCAGCTGCTGCTCCCACTGAAGCCGATCAGACCTCACAAGAGCCAAGGCTTTACAGCTGAGGGTGAATCAGATGTCCCCACACTCTGGATCACAACTGCACCAATATTTGGCTCCTTTTTCCTCCCACATCCGTCTGTTAGAATCCTTGCCCTCACCATAAAGAGAGTGAACGGTCAGAATTTTCCCTGTCACTGGTAACGTTTAGAAGTATTTTGTTACTGGTTTTTTTTTTTGTTTGTTTTAAATATAAAAACCACCTGAGGCAGAGTTTGTTGCTATATTAGACCAACGCTTTTGTCTTTCACCTAGTAGTAGACTTTGGGGCAGAAGGTGCTGTCATCTTGAAAGCACTTCCTCTTACTATTTTACTCAGTTCTCCTGTGTGGAGTGAATAAAATGATGCAATTATAATCATTTTACAGATGGAAAAACTAAGGCTCAGAGTTTCCCGAGGCAAAGCAGGGGATCAGGGTTTGCATTCAGGTCTGACTCCTAAGCCTTGATTGCAAAGCTGGCAGTGTAGTAGGATGACTTGAGGTCTGCAGAGATGGCTCCAGCAGGGACCAGCATCCTCCCAGCCTCCCTGGGGGTGGAAGCAGCTGTGGGAGGCTCTCACAGTCCGGAGGCGGCTGGCAACCCTCCAGCTTCAGCCTCCCCTTTGTCTCACTGTGACCTTTAGCACTAGCAGTTTCTCTGTGGTAATTTTGTCACTTTGCCCAGAATGGAAAAGGGCCTCCTCTCCAGGGGCAGTGCCTACCTCACCTCCAGAGAGGTCCACCAGAGCCCAGGGCCCTTCAGCATGAATAGCCCTCCCAGGAGGCTTTGCTCTCAGATAGTGTTACTTGCTTATTGTCAGACCTGTCATCAGCACTCCGTGAATGAATGGGTTTATGTCTCTAACCTTCAGAAGCCCCAGGAATCCCAGGAAAAAATTCCCTGAGTTTAGTTTTCGGGGGAGTAACCCACAGGGGTTTTTTAGAATTTAATCCAATTGGATCAGCACCTGACAGGGACACTCTTAACACATGTTCACTTCGTCCTCATGACCGTCTGCAGTGGGCAGCCTTGTCACCCTATTTTACAAAGCAAGGGGCTGGAGTTCAGTGACATTGAGGAGCTTATTCAAGTTCACCAAGGTGGTCAGTGGTGGGGTCAGGGTTTGGACCTGGCAGGGCCTGCTGTCTCCACACAGTTCTCACAGGCCTTTTATGGGCACTAAGTCATGCAGGTGAGAGAAGCTCCATAATTAGACAACGCTTGAGACCCTAGAGAAGTGCTGAGAAGGGAGGAGCCCAGGGCCCCCTACTGCCCCAGTTGGCAGCACCAGGCCCAGGCTAGGCTGGGACCAGGCAGGATTTTCCATGTGTTCGGAGCTTGTCTCCTTCTCCCTGCAGGCTACATGCCGGGGCAGGAATGGGAACATTTCTCACCTGCAGCCAATACAGCAGAAAACACCTTCCCTTAGAAGGGAGTGGCCTGTAGGTACTGGCTGTGTGAGGTGTACTGACTCTCCCACTGCCTGGCCTCTGCTGGAAACCTGGCATTAAAGTTACATCCTTGGTGTGTCACTGCTTCTGCTTTTCACAAGTCCCCTATAAAAATGCATATGAGTGGGGGGGGGGGGGGAAACTGCATAGGTGGGAGGGAGCCCCAGGGCAGAGGGAGATGGGGAAGGTCCTACTACCTACTTGGCAATTTGGCCTCTGTTTGGGGCCTCTGCTCACACCCATCAGGATGCCCAGATGCAGGGACGTGCCTCACAGACCATCCAAAGGCTCACAGCTTCTTTCCCGCAGGCCTCCCCAGGGCTTTCTTGCTGGTCACAGCACCCCCTCCCCAACATCACCCTTCTTAGAGGGCAATAAGAGAATTCCAAACAGTAAGGGCTTTTTTTCACTGCACATACAGTATCTTAAGATGTGAGGTCAAAATCTAACGAGTTCCGCACAGAGACTCCAGCTCAGGCCTCCCAGGCCCCAGAGCCCACAGTGCCCTCTCCATGCCCACGCCCACTCCCTGAGTCCCTGCGTGGTGCTCACTCGCCTTGCTTCCAGTTTTGCCTGTCCTGGAGGCTGCTGCAAAGCCAGTTCAGGCTAGAGTCCTGCCCTGAGGGGCCTCTTGGGCTGTGGGTCGAGATCACTGACCTTTAAGTGACAGCCTTGTCTTCACCTGTGAGGAAGGGCGACTCAGCCGACGTGGGCCTCACAGCCTTCAGCTTGCCTTCACTCAGGCTGTGGTCATGTCTAGATGCGAGGGGTCCCCAGACCATCAGCACCACAGCACACAGGGACTCCACCTCAGACCTCCCTGGCCCCAGAGCCCACAGTGCCCTCCTGGCGGGACCCAGTGACCAGTGCCAGGAGGTTTAACGAGTGATGATTCTGATGTAACTGCACACTGGGCCTGCCCTCACCAAGTTCACACACTAAGAGTTCTGATGAGTTATTTTATTTTACAAATTTCACCTACATACTATTATTGTACTATTATTTTAAAGCATCCATTAAAAAAAAAGGTGAGTTAAAAAGATGTGGTCAACATGAAATTAACAATACATGCATTACATGTCTTGTGACCATCTCTTGGCACAGTACCTACTTCAGGCAACATTCGACATGGATGATTGTGGGTATAAAGCCATAGTTCAAATAGTCTTCCGGATAATAGTCTCCAACTCTGTGAGATCTGCTTAAAGTGCCATGATGTATTTATTCATGGGTGGGTGACGGCGAGCAGGAGGGCCAGTTCCACAATGGGGCTGTTTGATGTTTCTTCACTCCCAGGTTTCTTTTCAACATTGTTTTAAAGCCACTTGTCCATTTTAGGAGAGTCAGTTTAGTTAAACATAGATAACAGAAGCTCTAAATTCCCTCAGCTGTACTGTAACTTGCAGTTTGCTGAAATCCCTCCCTCCTGCCTGCTCTCCCCCACCCCCACATGGCGATCTGGGGCACCTGGGTCCCTGGTGTTCACGTGACCAAGCTTTCTCTTTCATTTTTTGAAGTAAAACATTAATGTAAATAGATGGGCTATTATTTTCTTTCCATGAGCCCGTGGATCATTTTGCACACCCTTGGGGTTGCACGTACCCCCTTCAGAGACCCCTGCTCCAGACTGAGCATCAGGCCCCTTCACTTCCCCTGAAATCCCCATGGAGGTCCCTGAAAGAAACGTCGTAGATCAAGAGAACCTGCCAGTGGCTGTGCAGTCCCCACAAGGAGGGCTCTCTTGGCCCTCTTGCCTCCAAGACCTGTCCTCCCTGAGTGTCTGTTGCTGCCCAAGAGGTTCGTCACAGGCATGTGGGGTCTCGTCTGTAGCCAGTGTGGTGGGAGCGCCCACCAGAGAGCCCCGGCAGATCACACCAGGCCCTGACCCTGCAGGCCGGGTCAGCGGCCACCATGGGCACCGAGCTGGGCTGCCTCAGGCTGGGCTTGCCCTGTGGGCAGTGCCCAGCTGGTGGTCGAAAGCTGGGGAAACACGCGGGAGGGGCTGCTTCTTGGGCTTCTTGTGGCATTTTGAAATCTCATTTCCTGTCACAATTCCGAAGCAGGTGTTTCTGTTTTTAAGTACGTCTTCAGTTGCTATTCCGGTCGTGTGAGTCGCTAGTTTTTTCCAAAGACCAAACTGCTATTTTTTCCTCTGCCGGAGGCACAGTTGAGCAGCCACTTCCCTAACCACGATCAGCTGGGGACAGAGGCCCCCTTGGCGAGACCCAGCCCAGGGACATGGGAACACTGCACAGACTGAGCTGGCCAGCCTGGCAGAGCAGGAAGCCATCCCCCGAGCAGTCACACAGGCTTCTGTTGTGGCCCAAATCATGCATGTAGTCTGCACCTGGCCCCCTGGGAGAAGACAGAGAAAAACAAACCAGGTCCAAGAGCCCAGGCCCCTGCTTGGGGACCTCAGCCCAGAGGGCACTCGGAGTGGCTGGGGACCAGCACCGGCCCAAAGGGAAGCCGTTATAGAGCTTCTTAGATGAAAAGCAGAACCTCAGATCCAGAAATGTGAAAACGGGGTCTATGAACACCCTGAGAACCGCCAGACACATTCAGGAGGCCCATGACCCCTTTAGGAGAATGTTAATTTTCATTTGAATGAACATTTTTTAAATTAATATAAGCATGTTACCCTCCATATAAAACATCATCTCACAACAGTGTTTCTAGAGATTTCACAGGCAACTAGTACTAATTTTTAAAAAGAATGGAGACAGGATTTTGCTTGTGAATGGTATCTTGGTGTTTTGTACGGGTGAAATGTTGCGATTTTCCCCATAGAGGAAAGACATGGAGGAAGCACGTCCTTGTACCCCATGGGCCGGTGTCACAGAGTAGAATATTCAGCGTTTGGGTTCAGAAAAATACCATGAGGTTACATTAAAGTAAATGTCCTAACTTGAGTTTGCATGGTTTTTCAGAGACTTTTGGCAATTCATTTTTACACTGATGTTGGTGTTACAGTCATTTAAGAGCTATTGAAGTATATAGAGTCTAAATAAGTTGATGTTCATACTTATTTAAGATGATGAGCAAAATAATCTAGGGCAACCCTGGGGGGATTGTAAGACTTTTGGTTTCCTTTGTTTAACAAAGGTTTGTACATGACTGAGATTTAAAAATCAATGCTGTCACCAGGCCAGCTGGCTGATGCCTGTAATCCCGGCACTCTGAGAGGCTGAGGCTGTGGTTAGATTGCTTGAGCTCAGGAGTTTGAGACCAGCCTAAACAAGAGGGATTCTCAGTCTCCAAAAATAGCCGGGTGTTGTGGCAGGCACCTGTAGTCCCAGCTACTCGGGAGGCTGAGGCAAGAGGATAGCTTGAGCCCAAGAGTTTGAGGTTGCTGTAACGCCACGCACTCTACCAGGGGCAAGAAAGTGAGCCTCTGTGTCAAAAAATGAAAATAAAAATCATGACTCTGATTTGAATCAGATATCCAGAATTATGTACAAGAAAGGCCAGGGCTGGAAGAATTAAGGCACGGTCTGTTAGGGATTAGGACTAAGACACGAGGAGGTCTGTTGTCACTGACGTGTTTACTGGGACCTGAGGCCAAGCAGACATGAAAGAGGCTAGAAAGGTGAGGCTAACAGCTGGGGAAGAAAGAACAATCCCTGTTTACCACCACACACAAACACACACAGAGCACAGGTTTCCCCAGGGAAGCAGCTACAGATGCCCCAGAGCCCACTGCAGGCAGCTGAGGTCATCGCCCTGGGAGTGAAGTGGCTGTCCACCGGGCTCCTTCCTGGTGCGGGGGAGGGTTGGTGAGGCTTTTTGGGCTCTCTGGCCTCCCTTGCTGGTGGATTGGGGGTTGCTGAGATTAGGTCTGGGCTGTCACAGCTGGGAGGGCAAGGGTCACAGCTTTTGGAGGGGTTGTTCCTCAGACTTCCCAGGAACCACAATGCTCATTGGAACAAAATAAGAAATGCAGCAGTATCAGAGGTTTAGAGCCAGAAATGGCAACGTTCATGCAAGTCAATGAACAAGCCCCTAATATAACAAATCTTCAGCCCTGCCAGTTGTGGTGTGGGCACCCTGCAAAGGAGCAAGTCCAATCCCTGGTCCTCCTGGTGCTTCCAGCAATCAAGCCAGAGAGTCGGCACCAGAAGCCCTTGGGACAGAAACCCCAAGAGCTGGACTTTCTGCCTTCTGAGATAGGAACCTGCTAGAACAGTTGTTCTTAACCTTCCTAATTGCCTCATTATTACAAGTGGAAAAAAAGGGGTCGCAACGCACAGGTTGAGAACCACTGTGTTAGAATCTTCTCACTTGAACGGGGGTGGTTGATAAAGAAGACACAATAATGCTAGTAACTTAGAAACAAATGGAGCAATAAAGCACTGGGGAACCACTCTGTAAAAGCAAGACATGTATTTTCTCCAAGTTTTGGAGGCTGGAAGTCCAAGATCAGGGTGTAGGTAGGTTTGGTTTCTCCAGAAGCCCCTTCCCTTGGTTGGCAGATGGCCTATGCACTGTCTGCACCTGGGCTTTTCTCTGTGCACATACGTTCCTAGTGTCTCTTCCTATTCCTACAAGGACACCAGTCCCACAGAATTAGAGCCAAACCTTTATGAACTCATGCAGCTGTCTTACCTATTCTTTAAAGATACTATCTCCCAGCCTGTGGCTCAAAGGAGTAGGGCACTGGCCCCATATGCTGGAGGTGGCGAGTTCAAACCCAGCCCCAGCCAAAAACTGCCAAAAAAAAAAAAAATACTATTTAATATCTCCAAATACAGTCACATTCCACAGTATCAGGGGTGAGGATTTCAACATACAAATCTGGGAGGGGACACACAATTCAGTCTATGGCACCAATGAAGTGTGAGGTGTGGAAGTTCTGGGCCCCAGGTGCATCCCTGGCAGTGGGGTCCCTGAAGAGCCCCCATGGTGGTGGCAGCTTCCCTCACATCCTGAGAAGGCTGGGGCTCCAGGAATGGCTATCTCTCACCCTGCCCAGCCCCTGACCTTTGGCCCAGACTCCTGTCGCTTGGCTGCAGGCTATTGAACCACTCGCTGCATCTGTCTTGCTTACTGTGGAACAAAGAGACTATTTTCTCATCAACCTCACCAGCTTGTTCATTGATGTCCATTAGTCTCGGTAGGCCTCAGTGGCACTGGGCCCTGGGCACCATTCCAAAACCTGGTCAGGACAGCACAAGCCACCTCAGGTGCCCTTTTGGATTCTATTTACTCAGACAATTAAGCAATACGTGCACAGCTTCTGGGCCTGGCTAACACACATATCTCACTCTGGGTACAACTTCACATGCTGGTTCCATGAGTCGACTTTCCCAGAAAATACAGATGCTGTAGCGAATAGATGCTGCTGCCAGTAGCAGTGTTCCATGCCTGCTCGATGGGTCTTTCAAGTACAGTGAATAGTACCAAACTCCACTTCCATTTATGACTGAACAGCTAAATCAGACCAACTGTTTCACCAAAGACAAGTAGAAAAGCTGGACTAAACATAACAATTAATGAAGGCATCAGAGAGGCTTACATGAGATTGAAAAATTACTAAGCCAAGGTCTGTAGAGAACAGAGATTCAGGTAGATAAGTCTGGAGCCTGGGTGCATTTTCTGATTACATGGAGAGCAGCTGAGGGATTTAGCTTGGCCTTTGGAAGCTTCATAGACTGCTGGGCAGGGATATGTAACAATGATAGCATAAAAATCAGAAGTGGAATAAATGGGATTAATGTTTTTCTAAGGAACTTGTCTGAAAAGAGATAAATGTACTAATTTATTTTAGAATTTGATAATTCAGAGAAATATGTTGTAATATCTTTTTGATCATGCTTTTAGAAAGAGGTGAGGCTAACAGCTAGGGAAGAAAGAGCAAGTCCTGTTTACCACCACACGCACACACACAGGTTTGCCTGGGAAAGCAGCTGCAGACACCCCAGAGGCCACAGCAGATGCCCCAGAGGCCACAGCATGCAGGTGAGGTCACTGCCCTGGGAGTGAAGTGGCTCTCCCCCTGGCTCTTCACTGGCAGCGGGCAGGGGAGTGGAGGAAGGGGGTTGAAGCTTCATGAGCTCACTGGCCTCCTTTGCTGATGGATTGGGGGGTCACCGAGTTTAGGTCTGGGCTGTCACAGCTGTGAGGGCAAGGGTCACAGGGTCACAGCTTTGGGGGAGTTGTTCCTCGGTCTTCCCAGGAACCACAGTGCTCATTGGAGCAAAGTACATACAACTACCAAGAGATGAGAAAATCAAATAATTTTAAAAGAAATAAGGCAATAAAGAAAAGTGAACACAGATTAAAGTGAAGACAGAGAACAAATAATAACATTTAAGTTCAAGTAACTCAATAATTACATTAAACATAAAGGGATTAAATGCTCCAATTAAAATTGTCTGACTTGGGCGGCACCTGTGGCTCACCGGGGTAGGGCGCTGGCCCCATATGCTGGAGGTGGTGGGTTCAAACCCAGCCCCAGCCAAAAAAACTGCAAAATAAAATAAATAAAATAAAATAAATAAATAAATAAAATTGTCTGACTTGATAAAAACAAAACCCAATTATAAGCTGCTTGTAGGAAGCACATTTTAAAAATATATAGAATGGTAAAATTTAAGGTATGAAAAAAGATACAGCAGTCAAAACCCAGAACCCAAATACCAAAAGAGAATTGGATAAAGCTAGAGTAATAAAAGGAGAAAAATAGATATAAAGGCAATAAGCAGGCTTGGTGCCCGTAGCTCAGTGAGTACGATGCTGGCCACATACACCAAAGGTGGCAGGTTTGAGCCTGGCCTGGGCCTGCTAAACAACAATGACAACTGCAACCAAAAAATAGCTAGGCGTTGTAGCAGGTGCCTGTAGTCCCAGCTACTCAGGAGGCTGAGGCAAGAGAATCACCTAAGACCAGGAGTTGAAGGTTGCTGTGAGCTGTGATGCCACAGCACTCTTCCGGGGGTGACAAAGTGAGACTCCGTCTCTACAAAAAAAAAAAAAAAAAAAAAAAGACAAACAGAGATAGTGAAAAGAAAAATCTAAATAAATAAGAAAAAATAGCAACTAATATCGTAATAGT
>CAUYPK010118854.1:0-37385 GCA_963574355.1 Loris lydekkerianus
CTGGACAATTGAAGTAGCTTCAAAAATACATTACCAGGACCTGATCAAACTAAAAAGCTTCTGCACAGCCAAGAACACAGTAAATAAAGCAAGCAGACAGCCCTCAGAATGGGAGAAGATATTTGCCTGTTATGTCTCCAACAAAGGTTTAATAACCAGAATCCACAGAGAACTCAAACGTATAAGCAAGAAAAGAACAAGTGATCCCATCGCAGGCTGGGTAAGGGACTTGAAGAGAAACTTCTCTGAAGAAGACAGGCACACGGCCTACAGACACATGAAAAAATGCTCATCATCCTTAATCATCAGATAAATGCAAATCAAAACTACCTTGAGATACCATCTAACTCCAGTAAGATTAGCTCATATCACAAAATTCCAACACCAGAGATGTTGGTGTGGATGTGAAGAAAAGGGAATACTTCTACACTGCTGGTGGGAATGCAAATTAATACATTCTTTTTGGAAAGATGTTTGGAGAACACTTAGAGATCTAAAAATAGATCTGCCATTATATCCTGTAATTCCTCTACTAGGTATATACCCAGAAGACCAAAAATCACACCATAACAAAGATATTTGTACCAGAATGTTTAATACAGCCTAATTCATAATTGCTAAGTCATGGAAAAAACCCAAGTGCCCATTGATCCACAAATAGATTAATAAATTGTGGTATATGTACACCATGTAATATTATGCAGCCTTAAAGAAAGATGGAGACTTTACCTTTTTCATGATTACATGGATGGAGCTGGAACATATTCTTCTTAGTAAATTATCTCAAGAATGGAAGATAAAGTACCCAATGTACTCAGCCCTACTATGAACCTAATTTATGGCTTTCATATGAAAGCTATAACCCAGTTATAACCTAAGAGTATGGGGAAGGAAGAGAGGGAGGGGAGGGAGGGGGGAGGACTGGCAGAGGGAGGGTGATTGGTGGGATTACATTTGTGGTGCATCTAACAAGGGTATATGTGAAACTTAAAAACATAGAATATAAATGTCTTAATGCAATAACTAAGAAAATGCCAGGAAGGCTATATTAACCAGTGTGATGAAAATGTTTCAAACTGTTTATAAAACCAGTATGGTGCCTCATGATTGCATTAATATATACAGGTATGATTTGATAATAAAAAAAAGAAAGAAAACTAATACACATGCCTACTTAATATAAAATATTATTACCTCTTTTAAAAAACCTTATTCAAAAGAAATGTGTAAATTTGAACTTAAATAAAAAATTAAATTTTATTTTTCACATGATATATTTAATTTACAATATTTGATCAGCATGCAAAAAGAAAATATAACAATTTTGTGCATAAATTATTTATTATATTATTCAGGTTATAATCGTGTCAATTATTCTGATAAAATATATTTACATGTATTTAAGTAATCTCACTTTTAGGAATATATATCTTTGAAATTTCTAAGCACATTCCTATCCTATACAAAAATAAATGCCTGAAAATAGCTCAACTTATTAGGACAAGCATTGTTTTATGCTGTAATGCGTATGAACAATCTGGTCATTGTTCTATCAGTTTCAAAATTAAAGACAATACTTACATAAAATTAAATGAAGTGAAAACCAATTGCATATTTTAATTTATTCAAGTATAATTTACTTCAACATCTTAAGCTTACTTCACCATTTCAACGAGCAATAACAGAATATTTAAAATCTATCAGCCTGCATTATTTACATAAAAGGGCTTTAAATTTTTTTATATAATTAATTTTTTGTTTCAAATATTAATTCTTACTGAAGTAATAGGTATCAGACATTACTGTGATGCTAACAGAGTTATTTTGTAGCTAATTTTTGTTCTGTATAGGTAGTACAGAAATGATTAACAACAACAAAAAACATTCGTTATTTGGCATGAGATAGCCACATCTTAATTAAGTCTATGTGAGAAACAAAAAGGGAAGCAGAAAGACATGGAGTCATACTGAAAACATGTTTACTGTTTTCAGAGATATTAATGCCAATTTTATTATTTATCTTACTAGTAATTTCAGTTGGTGAATGTATAATCCTAATGAAATCTAAGTCTTTGTAAGAGTCAGCTAAGCTCCCCCTTACCAGTCATCCTCCAACATATGCAATTCGCTTCAAAAAAGAATGTCTATTTTTTTTTTTAAGTACAATCAAGGAAAAACATAAGAACTCCCAGAAAACTTTACACATTGTCATTCATTCAATTAATTCATTTGTATCAGAAAATGTTATTGTACATCAGATTTATTCTAGGCATATTTGAGGTATAACAAGCAAGGAAGTAGGATGCACACGTCTTCTGGAAAAGCAGGAAAAGGAGCATATTAAGGCGTGTTCATATTTACAGCATTCACTCCAAAGGCACTGGAGACTCTGAAAATTGTACTGTGGTCTAATCTATTCTTTTCTAATCCTTCTTCACTTGCTTCACTTTCCTTTCAAAAGTGTCAGACTTGTGTTGTCGTCCAGTATTCTCTGTCTCCTTCTGCTGTCCCCTTCACGGGTATTCCCCTCAACAAATGCTTTGGAGATTTAATCCTATTTTGCCATTTTCTTCTTTAAGGACACTGAAGATTTTCTAAACTAGGATAAGTAAGAAATGTGCAGAGAGGAGAATATAAAGCCATTCTCTGAGCATCATAGATTGCTCAAGCAGCAAAGAGATGCCCTCCTGGAGAGCCAGAGGATGATTCACCTTTGAACTTGCCGTTCATAGGTGCCTAAGGGTGGATAAGAGGAAATAATGAACGTAGCCCTAGCCTTTTGCTTTACCCGACCTTCTGTTCCTGGTGTCCAGCATATCTCCCGTCTATTGATTAAAGCTAGTGAGAGGATGTCAGACAAAGAATAGAAAGAAGCTCAGAGCAGATAACCAAGTTGTATGTACAATGTACGATGTAACATTTTTAAACTGAGAAAGAGTGTTATGGACAACAGGGAGAAGTCCAGAGCGCATGGAACATTGACTTTATTCTGGTGTATTTCTTACTAACTTGGTTGTTCCTTTACAATCTGAGATTTGTCTTCATGATCAGCCCGGGATTCATGACTTTTAATGAAGTCCTAAGACGTACAGTGATGATTTGCAAATCTACCTTATCAGTTCAAATCTCTCCCTGGGCTCCAAAGGCCTCTGTACTTCTCATCCAGGTATATTATAAGCACCTTAAATTCTTTATACCATGAACAGTTCCCTGCCCTTATCTCTTCCCCACATATCACACCAAACGTTCAAATGGTTTCCTCCTTTGTCTCAGTGAGCTTCTCTACCCAGACACACAGGCCAAGGTCCGAGCTTCTCTACCTAAACGCATAGGCCAAAGTCTGAACAATCATCCTTTATTTTTTTCCCGTTTCCTGCTACTCTGCTCACTTCAAATTTATTAATTTACGAAGTATTTTTAATTCTCTAATTAAATTGCTTGAAACTGAACCTTCCTCCTATCCTCATAGTTACTATCTCAGTACAGAGTCCAGTTATCTCTTCATTGTTACAAAAATACCATAATTGGTCGTTCTGTCTGTTGTTTTTTTTTTTTTTTTTTCACTTCAATACTTTATCCAGCTATAACTCTAAAACAGACATCTAACTGCATTGATACTGTTTACAGCTTCCTAATAAGTTTGGTATAAAACACAACTTGTTTTTCCTTAGAAACAGTATTTCACTATTTTTACAACTTTGTTGATTTTCACATGTTTATTATGTTTACATCTCTCAACCTCATTTCCAAAATATAAACAAGAACACACACAGATTGATGATATATGCAATTCCGGTCCTTCCTAAGTCTATATTCTCTAATTTTTGTTTTCTTTCTGTAATTTAAATGCTACTTCCTACTGCCTAGACTAAATTTTCACACCCCTCCTTTTTTTTAGAGCAACTCTTTAATCATCTTTGGACACCAGGACACTAAGGGCAAACATCTCTCTCAGAGTGTGAATGAATGCCTCAGAACTCAGAATGCCTTAGATTTATGGAAAATTGTGTTTTTAATGGATATTTCTGAATATGTGTGACTCTTAGATTGTGGACACAAATGCCTATACAAAGAAGAAACCCATCCCCTAGAGTTTATGCTCATTTAAAACCAGGAAAGAGTTATCATAAAATGTCACTACCTTACACTGAGTGATAGGTGGCACAAAGACATAATTGAAAACGCAGCAAAATGGTACATCAATTAGGTCAATCCTGACTTCCTATATGTAGATCTGATCTTAAATGTGTGCCACTTTAAAAATAGCTAGACAATTTTTAGACTCATACTGACAAAGAAGAACTAAAGCCTTTAGATATCAATAAACAGTTAAATGGGTGGTCAAAAATATACTAGGTTATTTTGCACTGGGACATCAGCTGTAAAAAATAACAATTTGAGTCACTGTTGAGGCAGCAAATATAATGTAACAGCACAGTCAAGATGACAGTTTGATGTGAAAAAATCCATCAACCCACATGGTTTGTGTGACATTGATTCTATGGAGTTTCTCTAACCTATCCATCTAGTGGAAATTTTATAAACTCAAACAACCAGTGCTTTCAACTTTATTCATAGAATGATAGAAAAGAAAAAAAAAAAATCAGTTGGATGATCATTTCATTCAATGGTCTATCAATTTTCAGTTTCCACGATTTATTAATATCATGAGAAAACAATCAAATACCAAATAATGTTGCTACTATTCTAAAGAGAAAAATAAACTTTAATAGATCTTTAAAGCAAGAGAGAAGCTAGGATATGAGAAGCATGCAGCATTCAACATACTTGCTTTAAAAGGTGTCTTATACAGTTAGATAGCCAGCTAAAAAGTATTTCTATTTGAAGTCTCATTCATTTATTCAAGAAACGATGTGATGGCTAGTATCATTTGCCAGATATTGTGCTCAATGTTAAGGTTAGAAATATGAAAAAGTCAGAATAGTGATTTCAACAACCACCTGCGTATTGTGAGTGCCAAAGAAGAAGTGTAATGTCTTATGATTGAGACAACTGGCACAGACTCTAATAATGTGATTTCTGAAGCCCAGATGCTCAAGTTTCAATTCTAACACTTCAGTCTAATAAGTACATTGCTTTATACACATTACTCACACTTTACATACTTTTTTCACAATTATAAAGTGGGGCAAATAATAGTACCTATCTCATAGAGTGTTAAGATGATTAAATAAGTTAATATTGGCAAACTGCTGACAACAAGGTCTACATATAATAATAAGGTGATCAATTATTGTTAAATATGATCAACATTTTTGTAAAAAAAAGAACAAAAGTGGCTCAGAGAGACAGAGACATCTGAAAACACAGATGTAGGGCTGCTTGCCTCTTTTTAGTAAAAAATAATTTGAATATAATTTCCAAGAAAATTGCTTCTCCTGTTGTCCTGAGAAATGAGTGGTGATTTCCCAGGGTGATAGGTGGACAGGCATTGCAGCAGAGAGAGAAACATGTGCAAAGGTAAATAGATGAGAGTTCAGAACATAATGATAAATATACTGGAGACTCAGGGAACTCTGTCTAATCCATTTACTCAGATTTACTGATGACCTTTCTGTGTACAAGGAAGGTACTGAAAAGTTCTTATAGCTTGCCAAATAATCATGACTAGATAAACTACATTCTCGTTTATAAACACACATTTTATGCATTGTAAGTTGTATCAGCAAAAGCAGTTTGTTTTCTTTCAAATCCTTTTTATGCCACTTGCAATTACTATGTTAATTGTGTAATTAATTTAAATAATACATGAATCAACTAAATGAGTTCAAAATAAATAGTTGTTAGGAAAAATAATTTAAATGATTTATAAATGCTTGACAAAGGTGAATCATTCAAAGATTTATTATTAAATTAGATGTGAAAAGATAATAGTCTCCTGTTTGAAAGTTAATCACAAACATCTAGAATGAAACTAGAAAAACTGTCCTCAGAATTTTCATTCTTCTTTAGAGAAACCACAACCAGAAAATCTAGATTACAATGAAAATTTAGAAGGCAGAGTTAAACTCCAATCAGCAATGACATACACAGAGGAAAAGATAATTACCATCAATGTTTAACAAATGAATATTTATCAAACATGGTTTATGTTAAAGGCAATGTTAACAATGTGTAAATATAATTTTAAATTATTTCTTGCTTTGCCAGGTTTTTAAATTGAGCACTACTATAATCATTTAATATGAGACAGTTTCAGCTATAAACTGGATTTTTAAAAATGAAATATACATATTACATTTGATCAAAAGTTAAGCAAGGGAGATAAACTCTGTGAAGTTATAAAATATCATAAATGCTTTTTTGAAAGAACTAACCAGAACTTTATAAATACAAGAATTCATTGTTAATAATGACATTTGTTTTGTGGAGGTAGAAACACTTTTATTGGTTGGCAGTATAGCCCTTTATTTAGCTGGCAGTATTGCCCTATACAAAAGGTAGACGTTTTCAAAAGATCAAATTTTCCAAAGGATAGAAGAAAGTTTAGAAAATATCTGATATAAAACACAATTTTTGGTTTATGGGATCTTTTGACAGGTACTTGCCCTATTGCCATGATCTACACATTTTTAAAACACAGCTTAGGCATCACTCACTTCATGAGATCCTCTATGATATCTCCTGAGTTACTCACTTGTACCCATATTTCCCCATGGTATTGTTAAAGTGTCTCTGTTAAGTTACATTGTTGAATAACTTTCAGAATTTGTTTAAAGACATATCAGCCCTTAGATCTTGAGCTATGGAAGGACACTTCCGATATCCTGCATAATATGTTTAAGAACATATCCTCAGTAAATGTTTCGTTAGGCTGGCCAGATAGCTAAGACTAAGCACTTCTAAACCCCGAGTTTTATTACCTTACTCTTTTGCTCAAACATATCATAACTTTCTCATTGTCTGCAGAGGATTAAAAACTAATTCTACTTTATTAAATTCTAGTTTCAATATAAAATGTGCCCACTTGGTTTGTCAGACAAATTTCTTGGTGTAACCTTATCCGAAAACTTTCATTTGAGCCAGATTCATAGTCTTACTGCCTTCTTAATGGCACTTTGGATTTATGAGTTTTAATTCCTGCCTTTCACTCAGGAACCCCACATAGGTATCTTTTCTAGGCTACTTCCCTCCCACTTCCTACGTTTTCCCTGACTTTTCTTGCATGCTTTTCTGGGTGTCAGGAGTGCAGCTGAACTTAAAGGGGATCTGAGGTCCTGGGTTATCAGAGAAGCTGTGAAAGACAAGCCAAAATGAAAGTAACAGTCAAAACTTAAACTCATTGTGTGATAGGATATAGTGCAGAAAGTGCTAATTGTCCCCTGCTCTATTTTTCCCCAAGAAAGTCTGGGGTTTGGTGGATCAGCACAGGCAGAAAAGCCCTGGGGGTAAATTCACTGCAGAGGAAACCTAAAACAAAAGGATATTGAAATTTTAGGGCCTGTGGAGGGAGGGACAGAGGGGATGGGAGAAAAGAATAGCAGCGGAAAAGAGCTGAGCAAGGATTGAGAGAAAGTGTCCTCAAGTTCTCTCTTCTTTGTTCCTATAAAGAAGTCATGGGAGGCTTCTGTGGCTCAAAAGAGTAGGGCGCCAGCCCCATATGCCAGAGGTGGCGGGTTCAAACCCAGCCTAGGCCAAAAACTGCAAAAAAACTCCAAAAAATGTCGTGACAGAGGTGCTTGAGGAAGCCTGGACTGAAGGCCCCATTGACTCCCAGTGAAGGCATCTGACTTGAAACAGATTTGCATAAGCATACTGCTGGCAAGCAAAACTTCAGTCCTTTACTGTAACTACCTTCAGAGACTGCAAGAAACTGGCTATGTACCCTATGTGTGAGAGAAGGGACGATTTTCCCCATCAGGTCTGCCCTGCCAGTAAAGCCTGTACAATTGCCTGTGTTCACGTCTGAAGTATCACAGGCAGCATTTTGCCCCAGGGATGGGTTTATCACGGGGGTTTATCAGCAGCACTTAATCCCACATTGCCCAGCTTCACTAGTAACTGCTAAACTTCTTTAGGGCAGAACATCTGATCTTAAGTTTCTCACTATACTTTAAAAATAATATTTTTTGGTTGACTTAAGGGAGTTCACAGATCCTATTTGCCATCATTAAATTGTGGAGTCAGAAGGCTATTTTGCTGTAATCAGTGAAAAAAAGTCTCTATATTGTTGTACTACAATTCCATAACAAATTCATAAAACTATATGTCTAATGTTTGCTTTTATCTCATCAAGTACATTGCAAAGAGGCATATATGGGGCAAATATAGAATTTTGCTGGCATTTATGAGATAACACATTAATCAGATAAAAAAGAAGAAAGTAACCAAGACTAAATTGGTTTTGGGAGGCGGTATTTGTTTTTGTTTTTGTTTTGACTACCAGGGTGATATCACATGACAACAAATAACCAGATTCATTGAACTGTATAATTTTTAACTAAATTTGTAAAGATGTCATATTTTGGAGATTATAGAATTGATTTTATTTATTTAATTCTTCTATGGATTTTTTTTTTTACATAAATGTACTTTTTGTTGAGGAATTTTACAGTATCAGAAATACTTAAATGGAGAATTTCAGATTGATTCTCTTTGGATCACACTCTCATCACTAAATAGGACTTAAGAATCACTGTGGCACCCATACAACATATTTAAAAACTGGTAAAACTTACAGATCATTTTTAATGGCTTAGTTGTGCTTCATTTAGTTTTGCTTTTACTAAAGTAGTAGAAAAATTTCAGAAATCATTTTTCAAGTTGAAATAAATTACATAGTCATTTACTGCACATGGAAAATTCTTATCTTTATAGAATTATGTGCAGGCATGTACACCCTTGTGATAATCTCCTAGTCATCTATCATTATAATTTGCATGTTAGAAAATATTCACTAACTATATATATATATATCCAACAGAAGACTAATATCTAGAATTGACAAGGAATTCAAACAAATCATCAAGAAAAAAGACAACAATGTCAAAGTAGACGAAGGAGATGACCATATGCTTTTTTCAAAAGAAGACTATGCACATAGCCAGCAAACATCTGAGAAATGCTCAACATTACTAATCATCCAGAAATGCTGACAGAATGCAAATTAATACCACCTTGCCCCTGTCAGAATGGCCATCTTAAAAATAATAATAATAATAATAATAATAATAGATGGTGGTTCAGATGTGGCAAAACACTGATGCCCTGTAGTGGATGGAAATGTAAATCTTTACAGCCTCTAAGATTACTCAAAGAACTAAAAGTAGACCTACAATATAATCTAGCAATCCCACCACAAGTATCTATGAAAGGAAAAGAAGTTGTTAGATCAAAAAGACAAATGCAGTCTTACATTTATAGAAGCACAATTAATAATTCTAAAGCATATAATGATGTAATTATATCAATTAATGAGTGGCTAAAGAACATGTGATGTATATATAGCATGGAATACGACTCTGCCATGAAACAGAATGGAAAATGTCTGTCACTGAAACGTATATGGAACTGGAAGCCTCATGACAGGCTCACGTCGCCACACAGAGTGGTATAATGGACACCGGAGACTCAGAAGGAAGGCTATGGGAGGTGGAGATCAAGTTACCTCGTGGGTGCAATGTACACTGCTCTGAACATGAATAGAATAAAAGCCCTACCTTCACCACTATGAAAATTCATACAGGTAATAATAAAAGAATAAAACACTTGTATTTCCTAAATTAATTTAAATTGAAAAAAAAAAATTGTGTGGTAGGTACTTAACTAACTTCTGGTTTATTTAACAGAGTGTACATTTCTAGTCTGCCTAAAAAATCTCCTTAATATTGCCACACTTTCCTGAAATAATGATCTCAAAAATGTAGATTGATAGTATGAGCTAAAATTCTAACAACTTGGAGTCTAGTTTTATCTGTTTAGAATTAGAGTACTATTCATTCTCATACAGATTGAATTTATCATTAAGTATTTTTATTTTTTCAAGTTTCCTGAACATTTTGGAGAAGAACCAACAAATCAGTGTAATTCTTAAAGAAACAAAACTGCAAAAATAGTCTTGTCAACTTACCAAGATTCTTTTAGCAGATCTTTTTAAGAGCCGAGTTATTGTAAGCTAATTCTATGATGGATATAACAGTCATATCAAATGAAATAAATCGTTTTTCTTTTTGACAGAAATTCCTTTTAAGTTTCTAAGTGGTGAAAAGAGGCTCAGTAAACACAAAATATATCCATCAGTTCCACTTTCTAAAAATTAAACTGAAGGAACTTAGAAAAAATCGTTTTAAAGATTAGAATATGTAAGATCAGAATTCAAGAAAATTTCTCTTTGGTTTGGCACTTAAAAGCAATTGAATCACTTATAAAATCACATTTTTAAAGAGTTGGAAGGGTTCAAAGTTCCCACTCTCATCTGTGATGAAAGAGAGAGCCAGGGCTGACGCATAGCAAGTATGGATCAATAGAGCCAGTCTGGGTCTATGTTCATGCTGAACTGATTTTTTAAGAAAATACTTTTGCTACTATCCCTTCCTAAGGAAAACTCTCAACAACGCATATTTACTAGATTATTTTGCATTTTGTGGTAGGAAAATGTTCTCATTCATTTAAGAGTTTGGGGCAGGCGTATTGGTTCATGCCTGTAATCCTAGCACTCTGAGAGGCGAAGGTTGGAGGATCACTTGAGTTTGGGAGTTCAAGACCAGCCTGAGCAAAAGCAAAACCTAGTCTCTACTAAAAATAGAAAAATTAGCCAGGTATAGTGGTAGCACCTGTTGTCCCAGGTACTTGGGAGAACAAGGCAGGAGGATCACTTGAGCTCAAGAGTTCAAGACCAGCCTGACCAAGAGTAAGACCCCTATCTCTACTAAAAATAGAAAAGTTATCTGGTCATTGTGGCAGTTACATGTAGTTCCAGCTACTCAGGAGACTGAGGTAGGAGGATCACTTAAACCCAGGAGTTTGAGGTTGCTGCGAGCTGGGCTGATGCTATGGCAATAGAGTGAGACTCTTTCCCCACCCCCCAAAAATGATGAGTTACTATATGAAAATTTTCTTCCCTTTACAGGTTAAACTTCTTATGATTTTCATATTTTCTTGTTTACTTGTATCTTGTGCAAAGCAACCAATTGAAACCACAGTTAGACACCACAAGTACATGGATATTTATTTCTTAATTGCAATGAGACCGTGAAGGTAAAGGTATATTCAAATTAATTAACTTACAGTTATGTCTTTTCTACCTACCCGAGTACTGTGAGGCCATCTTAATGCTTCCAGACTGCTTCCAAAAGTGTAGAGCATCTGTAGATTATTCCTAAGTCACTTTGCATCCACTGACAATTTTTAGAGAACCCCAGTGTCCCCCTCAGTCCGTCACTCAAGCTTTTCCTCTAAGATACGTAGAAGAGCCAACACATTACTAAAAAAGAAGAGTTGGAAGGTTCATCCTATCCAATTTGAAGATTTACTATAAAGTTATAGCAATCAAGTCATTATAATATTTGTAAAAGAGTTAACACATAACAAAATAGAACCAAATAGATCCACACAAATATACTCAACTAGAATTTGAAAAAAGCTCAAAAGCAACTCAATGGAAAAAGAATAATCTTTTAATAAAAGGTGCTGGAACAACTGGACGTCCGTAAGCAAAACAACAACAAAAATGACTCCAGCGCATGTTTTGCAAAAAAAAAAAAATAATAATAATAATTAAAATGGATTATACATCTGAATTTGAAAAGCAGAAAACTATAAAAATTTCTAGAAAGAAACTTAGGAGGATATTTAGATAGCTGTGGGTTTTCCAGTGTATTCTTAAATAAAATATCGCAAGCACAATCCATCCAAAAAAATTTGATGTGTTGGCCATTACTAACATAAAAATGGAACTGATTTTTAAAGAAAATACTTTTGCTACTACCCCTTCCTAAGGAAAACTCCCAACAAAGCATATTTACTAGACTATTTTACATTTTGTGGTAGGAAAATTTTCTTGTTCATTTAAGAGTTTTGGGCAAGCATATTGGTTCATGCCTGTAATCCTAGCACTCCGAGAGGCCAAGATTAAAGGTTCACTTGAGTTTGGGAGTTCAAGACCAGCCTGAGCAAAAACAAAATTTCATCTGTACTACAAAATAGAAAAATTAGCCAAATAGTGATGAGCGCCTGTTGTCCCAGGTACTTGGGAGACTAAGGCAGGAGGATCACTTGAGCTCAAGAGTTCAAGACCAGCAAAATACTGTAAGACATGCAAAAATAAAAGAACACCCCAGCCTAATGAAAAGTATTTGAAAAGCATATTTCTGATCAAGGACTTATTTCTAAAATACATAAAGAAGTTTTAAAGCTCAAAAATTTAAAAAATCAACCATAAGAAAACAATCAATATGATTAAAAATGGACAAAAGTTCCAAACAGGTACTTTAGCTAATAAGATATGTAAATGGAAAATAAACATATTAAATGATGCTTACTCATCATTTATTATTAGGGAATTGCAAAGAAAACAGGGATACCACAATACATCTGTTTTAATGGCTAAAGTACAAGAATCAAAAGATAAAGTAACTAAAAAATGGTGGGGACACGGTGCAAGAAAAAATATCCTTCACTGCTGGTAGGAATACAAAGTGATAAACTATTTTTGAAGATAATTTGATAGTTTATTACAAAGGTAAACATTGTTCTAGCCAGGCCAAAAATTGCATGTAGTGTATGATTCCCATTATGTAATATTCTTGAAAAAGCAAAACTAGAAATAGTTTAAAAATCAGTGGTTACCAAGGGTTTGGAGACAGAACAGTGAAGGTTGAGTGGGGCGATCCCAAGAGAAGTTTTAGGGTGTGGAAGTTAGATTCTGTAATATTGTGGTGGTGAACATATGACACTGTATGTTTGTGTAATGTTAACATTACACAAAAAGTGATCTGTATTGTGTGAAAATTTTAAGAACAATAAGTGTCAAAGGAATTCCTGATGGAATGTTAAGATATAATAATCCAAGGCAAGAAGAAGAAGGAGGGGAGGAGGAAGAGGAACAGGGGAAGTGGGAAAGAGAGGGAAGGAGGAGAAGGAGGGGAAGGGGTCATGAAAACCAAAGGAAATTCTTAAACCTAATGAGATGTGATCATTAAAGGGAATGTGGTGTCCTGGGTTGGAAGTTGAAACAGAAAAACTGTATTAAGTACAAACAAATGTTAATAAAGTACGTTGATCCCTTTGCATTTGTGGAGAATTGTTTTCAGGACCCATGTAGCACCAGAATTTGCAAATACTCATGACCCTTATACAAAATGTCCTAAGTATTAATGTATGACCTGAGTATATTCATCAATATATTTTAATTCATTGCAAGGTAACATAATAGGTAATACAATGTAAACAGTATAAAAATAGTTGTACTATGTTTTTCATTTTTGTTAATTTTATTGTGGTATTCTATTTTTTAATCTTTTTTTTTCTTCCCTTAAATAGTTTTCATCTGTGGTTGGCTGGATCCATAAACGTGGAACCCTCAGATTCAGATGGTGACTATGTACAATTTAGCTAATAATATATCCATATCAGTTTACTAATTATAATGAATGGATTGACTAATGTTAACATGTTAATCAAAGTGGAAACTGAGTTTGTATAGAATAAAAAATCTCTGCACTATCTTCACAAGATTTCTGTAATTCTAAAACTTAAAAAAATGAGTTTATTTTAAAAACATAATTAGCACATTGAAAAATCCAGTGTTCATCTTGGTCTTTCTCCATAACCTGTTCTTTAAATAACAAAATTGTAGATAAGGAAAAATTTCTTTTGACTGAATGATTCCAGTTTACAATTAAGTAGGTGATAAAAAATTATAATGCAATAATTTTCTAGCACATAATGAAATAATAGATGAATAATATCTTTCACTATCTCACAAAAAGACCAAATAAATTACTTTGTAACTCCTGATGGGGCTACCATCACCTAGAGTTAATGGTGATCAAACTTAGGAAAAAAATCAATATCTAAATACCATTCTACATTTTATAAGCAATATAGCTGCTCTGTCTACCATTTTACAAGAAAAATTCTATGATGTGAATAAAGTATGTATATATAATATATTTTGATGTCAAATATAGACTAATTAGAATAAGTTAAATTACGATGTGATTATGCAAAAAAAGAAACAAATTCAGATTGTGAAGACATTATAGAAAATATATTCTAACTTCTTCAGCAAAATGTACAAGGAGAAATAAAGCTACTAAGAAGGAATCTGTAGATTAAAGGAAATTCCAGAGGTATCTCAACCTATTACTGTGCTTAAATTTTATAGGATCCTGAGTGAAGAAAAAAAAAAAAAAAAAACAATTTTAACTTAAATAAGTTAACAAAAAGTAAATGCAAATATTAAAAAAATGCACTCATTTATGAAAAAATTGAGTAAATTTGAAATATTTTACGATATTTAGTTGAAATATATGTCAAAAATATATAGTAAGAACACCTGAGATTTTATTTCAAATATGTAATTAGTGTTTCATTGCTTTAAACATTTTATATTATTAAGCTGTAGTAATAGTATGGCAGCTAATTTTGTAAAAATAAAATCCTTAGGGCCAGGCACAGTGACTTATGCCTGTAATCCCAGCACTCTAGGAGGCAGAGGTGGGAGGATCGCTTGAGCTCAGGAGTTCGAGTCCAGTCTGAGCAAGAGTGAGAATCCATCTCTATTAAATAGAAAAATCATCTGGGACTTGTGGCAGGTGTCTGTAGTCCTAGCTACTCAGGTGGTTGAGGCAGGAGGATTGCTTGAACCCGGAAGTTTAAGATTGCTGTGACTGAGGCTGATGCCATGGCACTCTAGCCTGGGCAACACAGTGAGTCTCTGTCTCAAGAAAGAAAAAGAAAAGTAATAGAATCCTTAAATTATAAATATACTTTATAAAAGTAACAGATAAAATGACATGACAATAGTTATTGAGAATGATAAGTGCATGCAGATCAATTCTTCAGATTTTGCAAATTGATAATTTTTTCAAAATGATAAGTTTAAAATCTGATGAAGTGCTAGTTCTTAGAAGTTAACATTTTAACATTTTAAAATTAATATGAAATAGTAATATAATGCATTTATAAATACATTATTTACTACTAACTACCACAGCTTAACTAACCCTGATTATAATAGAAAGTGACTTTTGTATAAATTGATTAGTTAAAACAGTTTAATAAATTCATAAACATACGTTATACACTTGATACAGACATAAAAGTGGTTTAAATAAGAAAATGTATGCTGTACAAGTTGGAGTTCTCTGATAAATTAAGAAAGACCCTAGTAAATCACAAATAATTGAGAAGAAATATTCTTGATATTTCTCTAAATATCTACTTGTTTCATTTATTACTCCTTCCTGTGTCACTATATCAAACTTATACCTAAAATAAAATATAAATTATCTTTTCCACATATTTACCCTTCTTATGTACCACCCTGATTCATACCTTTTCAAGTTCTTTTTTGACACCCTTTGTTTTATGTTTCTTAAAGATTGATGTTTTTCAGCATTCTAGTGTGAGATCTTTCTTTTTTCTTTTTCTTTTTTTTTTTTTTTTTTTTGTTGTCTTTACCTCTATACCAACTAACTAATGATTTTCTCTATGAGTATGTTTAATAATCTCCTATAAGCTAATGACTCCCACATAAATATTACCTGGCACATGTTGTTTCTAATCTTTAAACTCCCCACTACAAGTGTTTCTAATTAAGATGCCTTTAGAAGCTACTATACTTTTCTTGATATCTCACAACTCTATTGATGGAGTTGTGAGGAATAGGTTCATCTCTACTAAATAAATGCTATCTTTTCTTGTATCCATAAAATAAATCTTATTATCTAAAATAATAAATTTCTTAATGCTCTTGGAGGATGCATAATCAATATGCCTATTGAAAAGTACACTGCATGTTGAGTGGGTGGCTCACGCTTATAATCCCAGCACTCTGGTCGGTGGAGGAGGGTAGACAGCCTGAGCTAAGGAGTTGGAGATCAGCCTGACCAAGAGCCAGACCCACTCTACTTAAAATAGAAAAACTAGCCAGGCGTTGTGTCAGGTCGTGTAGTCTGAACTACTGGGGAGGCTGAGTCCCAGAGTTTGAGATTGCTGTGAGCTATGATGCCACGGCTCTCAAACCCAGGGCAATGGAGTGAGAATCTGTCTCAAAAATAGAAAATAAATAAATAAATAAATAAAAACTACATTGTGGTCAAATTATTTTGGTTAGTATTTTATAATAAATTGCCTTTGGTTCTTCATAATGGTCAGCAACATAGGAAAATCTCAGAAAAAACCTTGTAGCATAGATAATAGTTCAGTTTTGTTCAAGTCGGCATTTTTCAATTTCAACCACATAATTAATATTTTCCAATAATGCAACACATTTTAAAGTATCACACGCAAGTAGGATTTTGTGAACCACACTCAAGGAATCTCTTTTCTACACGTAAAGACTCCCTGGGAAGGCTCCCCAGGCAGAAGCTTTTTATCCTGGATTCTTTCTGTTGTCCTTCAATTGGTAGTAAAAGTCACAAGTAAAATCTCTGATGTTTCAACTGGAAAATAATTGGAGTCCAGTTGGAAAACAGTTATGTCCTCCTGTTGTTTAAATGAAGATTTGATGGACTATGTTTCTGCTTATTGTTATAAGATACTTGCTTATATTAGGAAACAAAATGAAAAATAATAAAATTTAGATTTACTTCTAAATGTTTAAAATGAAGAAGATGCTGTGAGTGAAATGTGGAAAAACAGAAGATCTCCCTTCATTAACACAATATGATGCACCTTCATGAAAAGTTTGGTGTCATCCTTGCAGTAATGACTGAATTGACACTCTATACGTTCCCAACAAAGCTTATTGTTAAGAAGGGCCCCGCATTTCTGTCTCTCCTGTCTCTTCACATGCTGCCTGCCATGGGTGGAAGCAGTTTGAATCCTTCACGAGACATAGTTTCTGGTTCCATGCTTCTTATACAGACTGCAGAACCGTAAGACAAATATGCCTCTTTTCTGCATAAATTGCCCAGCTTCAGGTATTCATTTTTAGCAACATAAACAGACTTTGACACTGTGTATAAATTTATAACTTTACCTATAATCTGAAATTTCATGAACTTTACACATTTGTCCATGAATCTGCATTTATTTATTAAGTAAACATTAACTGAATGATGACTATGTATCTAAAATTGGGATGATAAAGAATCTGTAAAGAAAAAGCAATATATGTTAACTCAGCTCAGTGAACAAATATTATACTAGAGAATGAAGATAAGCAAATGTTAGAGAGGATGGTATTTCTGATACAGGCAGCACGTTGTCATTGCGGTGCTTCGGCTTACAGGGCAAGCGATGGATTCAAAAATGAATATATAGACTTGGGATTTGAAAAACAAATAAAAAACTGTGAGTTAAACAAGGATTACTATGGGAGGGATAGAAACTAGTGTTCTGAATTAAGAATAAAACAAGTGACAAGGCCTGCAGTGAAAGCATGTAAGGTTGTAGAGTAATTACAAGGGTAATGCTAGAAACGGAGGTGTAGAATTCAAGAGAGAAATAGGAGGAAAAGAAGAGGTAAAGAGTTGAATAAGGTAAAATATCCTCAACACCTTTGAACCTATATTAATAAGTAGGAATCCATACTTCAGTAATGTGAAATCAATCAAGTGTTGAAAGTTATGATTATAATTATTGAAGTAATGGTACAAAACAAACATATTTAAATTTTATAGCCATAACTCTGACCTCAGTGTAGAGAATTATTTTCTGGTAGGGACAAACTGACCATGAGTTCAAATGATATTTGCTTTTGGTCTAAAAGTGTGGGAAAATTGTCGCAATGGAGAAAAATAATTGATTCATGTTCCTCACATGGTTTAAGTTTCATTTATCTTTACACAAAATTCATATTTGAGGAGAATACCTATGATGTTTCAGAGATAGCAAATGTTCTTAGCATTATAATAGCAAATTGTTTTAGGTTTTTTTTTCTCAATTGTACACTAATATACTACAACTACTAATCATGTAAATAATACTTGTTTTTCTGTTAAGATATCATAGAGGGTTAGGTGTGGTGACTCATGCTTATAATCTCAGCATTCTGTGAAGCTGAGGTGGTGGATCCCTTGAGCTCAGGAATTTGAGACCAGCCTGAGCAAGAGCAAGATCCCATCTCGAAAAAACAGAAAAAAAAAAAAAAAAAAAATTAGCCAGGTACTGTGGCGGGCACTTGTAGTCCCATCTGTTCAGGAGAGTGAGACAGAAGGATCGCTTGAGCCTGGAGCTTGAGGTGACCTAGGCTGATGCCACAGCACTCTGGCCTGGATAACAGAGTAAGGCTCTGTTTCCAAAAGAAAAATTAATATAAAAGACATCATAGAGGAACTCATATTTCAATATTTTCTCAAGGAATATTTGGGACATACATATACTAAAAGTAAGCATAAGGCCTTTTTTGGTGGAGGAAAATATGTCAGGAGCAAATAGTATGTAAGCATTGGATA
This sequence comes from Loris lydekkerianus, assembly GCA_963574355.1. NCBI lineage: Eukaryota > Metazoa > Chordata > Mammalia > Primates > Lorisidae > Loris > Loris lydekkerianus. Next base: position 18,585 of record CAUYPK010118854.1, read on the forward strand.
TGAAAGACCCATTATTATCTGGGAATTATGAATGAAATATTAGCACACAGATTAAAACAGCAAATTAATATCAGTTGTAGATAATCTTGATATCCGTCAAAAATTTTCACTTAATTTTGTAAAAAGTTAGTAATCAATGGGTTTTTTGAAGGAGTATAAAATAGTATGTTTAGTACTAAAATGACTTTTTAGTTTTACTAAAAAAAAGAAAAAATTTAGATTGATTTAAATATTAAAAGCAGAATAATTACACGTAAAAATATTTTGTACTGTTTCAACATTAGAATTGTTTAAAGGAAATAGAGATAGGATTCCTAAGTGGTGAGAGAGTCAACATGTATACAAATTATTTTAAAATTAATCAATCATTCTGTTAATATGAACAAAGGGGAGGCCACGATTAAGGAGATGTAAATTTCATGCTAAAGTTTTTCTAGGGAGTTGAGCTACTGTCTTGGGTAATAAGAGATGAGAATATGGAGGATATGTTTTAAAAAAATGGTGTGCCTACTTTTAAAGAAAACAGGTTGTTGAGATGTGGTGATTTAAGAGTGGTTTGTGAAACTTATTAGGAAGAGAAAATTTTGCTGAATTTTCCTTGTTATTGCATAAGGGAGAGAACAGAAGAACACAATCATGAGCTTTGGGACAACTAAAGACATGAAACTTGTTCTTCACCTGGAAATTTCTATGGTCTGTGTCAAAGACTAAGTACCTCAGATGGAAATACTTAAATAAAACCTGTTCTGATAGTTGCCAATAATTCAGGAGGTCAGACACACACACACACACACACACATAATTAGTAAGTCAAATTCTAGGTAGGCTGAAAATGGGAATAAACTTCAAATAACTCCATCATTCCTAATTTACTTGAAATGAACAGAAAGGGAATAAGATTAGTTATCATGGAGGAATTCCTGAGAATCAAACGTGACTTGTCTCTTGGAGTCCCTCATAATGTGCACACTATATAAAATGTTTTAAATTTGACTGTGATTTGGGAGGTCATTTCAATGACTGCAGTCTGTAAAACTAATTTCAATTATGAAATTTGATCCAACTTGGATGAAACATAGAATGCAGTCATTGTTCACTAACCTTCTGCCTTAAGCTTGACTGATATGTTGATACCACATGAGTAAATTGTTACACTTACATTCAGTTTTACCCATCATGAAATGGTTTGTATTCCTGCCCCACTCCAAAGAGTGTTCTATTAAAAACAATGGCAGCAAAACCTACCAAAATATTGTGAGGTCAGCTTGACCAACTTTATCACTCTCTTGGATATTAACAGAAGCACAAATACAGTATTGCTCTTTTTGTTGTTTTCAGTAAGAGTGAAAATAACCAAAAGGGAGAAAAAATGTATAAGAGGCATCAAAATAAAACATAAACCATTCCAAATTTGTGATGACTTGGTAGTAAAATGTGTTGCTTGGATCTCAGAAGGAATGCCCATGCAATCACTTATTACGCGATACTCCAACCTGGTTCTTATTCACTAAATGGGAGATTTAAAAAAAAAAAAAGAAAGAAAGAAAAAAGGTGGGAACTGTTTACTCATCATGCTGTTGACATGGTTGCTCAAATAATTTTGTGCATAAAAATTATCTGAAATCTTGTTAAATCTTTTATTCTCTTTAAGTTGTATTATGTTTGGCATCTATGTTGCTCAATACAGGCATTTTAACAAGCTTTCTAGGTATCTTGCAATACAAGACTAGGCCTAAGAGACACTACTAAAAGCCATACAGACAATTAAGACTTCAACCCTTCCTGGAATTCAAAGGTGCTTCCCCATCTTTTCTTCCTATAAACTGAACCTTCTCTCAGATTCGTCCTGATGTTACTACAGAGTAGTAGTAATAATTTCTGGCACATATCAAGTTGTCTATGTGCCCAACACTGGTCCAGGCACTTCATGTGAATTATCTTCTTGCATTCCTAAGATGATGTAAACCTCACCACACTCATTTAGAAGATAAGTTAATGGAAGCCAAGAGAGGTGAAATAGCCTGCCCCAGGTTAGAGTCTAGTAAGTGGCAGAGTCACTGACCTACAACATGAGTTCTTAACCATGATATTATTTTGAGAGGAGAAAAGAAAGTGAAAGTGGAGAATGGCAGAAGAGGACATGGCTGGTAATTCGCCTTTTCTGTCTTGTATCAATTTTCTGCCTCTGCGTTCTCTACATTCTCTTCCAGGGGTCCTCAAACTTTTTGAACAGGAGGCCAGTTCACTGTCCCTCAGAACTTTGTAGGGTCGGACTGTAGTTGAAAAACAAACAAACAAACTGTAAACAAATTCCTATGCACACTGCACATATCTTATATTGAAGTAAAAATAAAACAAAACAAGAACAAATATAATCACACCGCCTCATGTGGCCCATTGGCCGCAGTTTGAGGACCCCTGCAAGGGAGGTGCTCTTGGAGATTGCAGAGCAAGAGATGGAAAAGCCAAGGTGTTCTCCTTCCCTTTTGGCAGCATCTCTAAAATAATCGTGCCAGCTCCAGAGTCAAACCCTTATCATGGATCGAGGCTGCACTCGGTGGCCCCAATTCATGATGATACCAGCTAGTCCTTTTAATCTTTCCATTTTACTTTGCAGCATCCTATAGTTTGGAATCCCTTGTTGTTCAAATTCCCAGCTGGATCTTTTGGTTTTCCTCACTGTAATTAGCTCCCTGTATCTGCTCTATTAAAATTTCTGATGTAGCCTTTTGTCTTCCTAATTGGAAATTGACTGACTACACAGGGAAATGCCATTATAATAAAAGCAAAAGTAAAATAACAATTGATAAAACAAAGCTTTAAGTAAAAATACTGATCAAGAGGTGATAGTGAACATTTCTTTACTTTTTATAATGAAGTAAGATATGAAATAAATCTTAAAGTGCTATATCCCTATCACACTTTCTGGTAGACTACTGAAATAAACTTTCTGCCATTACAATGAGAATTCATGGATGCATAAGTTAATAAATATCAATAATTCAGGGCAGCGCCTGTGGCTCAAAAGAGTAAGGCACTGGCCCCATATACCGGAAGTGGTGGGTTCAAACCCAGCCCTGGCCAAAAACTGCGCGCGCACACACACACACACACAAGAAAAGAAATATCAATAATTCAGAAATATTAGAAATTCAAAACTCCTGACACCTCACACATCACCAAGCTCTTCTCAGATCCTAGTTAACCACCACTAATATTTTCTTATTTGTTTGGATGGTTGTTTAATGAATTTACTTGGCTTCAATAAAGCACGTCTGACAGACCACAAGCCTTTTTGAATAATCAATTCTGTCTCCTAGAATTGCACTATCATGTAAAGAACATAAGAGTGCATATCTGTGATGAAAGAGAAGACGTTATAAGGAAAAAATTGTTATAATTTGGGGAAGTGAAAAGTGATTTACCTAGAAACAGTGCTACATACCTAATTGCTAAATATCACTCTAGTCACCTTCAAAGTACTCCCGTTTGGAAACTATTCACCAACATCAGTGCCTAGTCCACCGTTAAATGCACCTTTTGTGTGTGTGTGTGTGTGTGTGTGTGTGTGTGTGTGCGTGCAGTTTTTGGCCGGGATTGGGTTTGAACCTGCCACCTCTAGCATATGGGGCCAGCACCTTACTCCTTTGAGCCACAGGCACCACCCCATTAAAAGCACTTTTTCTAGGATGAATTTGGAAACTTAATTGTCAGAACTCATACAATGACACTTCTAATTGCCATTCCAGAAAAACAGTTCCAAAATTGCCTTGAAGGGTGGACTAGGCCCTGACATCGGTGCACAGTTTCCCAAAGGAAGTACTTTGAAAGTGATCATAGTGATATTCAGCAATGAGGTATGTAGCACTTTTTCTAAGATAAATTTGTGAAATTGTCAGAACTTGTATATCTTAAGAAGACTATGTTTAGTAGTTTGAAAATATATACTTATATTGCATATATTTGGCAATTGATAGGACGTATTAGCAAAATCATAAAAGTAATGATATATAAAGGAATGTACTTGCATATCATCTTAGCCCTGGGGATTCCACAAGTATCCATAATTTGAACATAGTAAAATAATGTATTTTCTAGTAAAGTGAGACTTATACTAAATAACTCTTTTCCTGCTGTTTTATCCTAATACTGCTTGGAATTACCAGTATTCATACTCAAGAGAATCCTATTGCTAATATCACCTTATTTCAAGGTGTCCCTAAAGTAGCCACACATAGAGAAAATGGTATATTGTAGCTAAATGTACCTTTATTTACAAAATACTCATTACAAATTGTACAAAATACAATCTGACTCTTGGCTGCCTCATTCTCTATACACACAAAGTCTTCTCTCCCACTTATGATGAACAAGTTTCAAGATATACATTGTTATAATTTTTCCTGTTTATGGTGACTTTTGGAACAATCTGTAGTTAGAATAAAAACATTTCTGAAGATAGAAAATCACGCAACTCTTTGGTCAAAGATAATTTTAGGTGCATGTATATTCAACAAAATATTTTGAAAAAAGTATCCAAAAATGTTAACTCCTTCAAGTTGCTTATTAAAATGCATGTAATAAAATCAATGAATATTGGAATGCTATAAATTATTCCTTTATTTCTATTTTAATAATTGACATCCCTGTAGGGTAAGTCACTATTCAGAAAGGTACTCTATACCATTAGAATGCTATAAATTATTCCTCAATTCCTATTTTAATAATTGATATCCGTGAAGGATAAGTCACTATTTAGAAAGGGTGTCTACACCATCTAGAGAAGGGATTTCCAACAAATATGCCATGGTACCCTGGTGTGCTGTGAGAGGATCTTAGGTGTGTCCCCCAATTTTTAAAAATTGTTAATTAAATTACTTTTGAAAGAATTTCAAAACACAGTAAGTATATTCTTTTGTTTACTCTTTTTGTGTCAACATAATTTAAGTGTGCCATGAGATAAAAAGGGTTGAAAACACTGTTCTAGAGAGTTGACATGATCCGTGATGAATGTGTCCTGATCAAACATTAAGCAATCCTGAGATTTCAGTTTGAACTTTTTAATTAGATTCTCTCTCTCACCATGCTAAAATCAAACATCAACATATATATTTATATATTGTCTCTTTACCTTGCAGAAAGCCAAGTGAAAGATTCAAAAATAAAATTGAAAAAGCACAGCATACTTCAGGAGAAAACATTTATAGGAAACATAAACTAAAATAATATCTTAAGGATTCCTCTTTAGCAGCTGACTGACTGGACCCCCTGTGAACTAAGAAGATCCCTAAAACTGAGGGCTAGCCTTCTGAAAGGAGATTAAACGTGCCTCATCATGCCCTTTGTGACTGGCTAACAGGCCTAAGGCTATGGGAGACCTACCTGAAGATCCTCAATACACATAACAAACCACTGGAGTCTGTCTAGTACTTTGTCTCTAATTAAGAAATCCTTTATCATAAGCACTCCTTTTCACTGACTCCTGATCTTTTAGACAGAGGCTAACTCTTTCAGCCAATTCTCAGCTAAAGAATCTTTTTAAACTCACCTATATCCCATAAGCTTTCATTCCAGATTTGCCACCTTTTTGGGCCAAACCGATGTACGTTTTCCACTTATTGATTTATGATCTCACCTGTAATTCCTGTTTTCCTAAAACATATAGGACTTAACTGTAACCTCACCACCTCAAGTCCACTTGCTCAAGGCTTCTTGGATGTGGCTCTGGGTCATGGTCCTCAACTTTGGCTCAGAATAAACCTCCTCAAGTTATTTTACAGAGCATGTTTTCTTTTCCATTGACAGAATAATGAGAAGTTGTCATAAAAAATGTTCTTAAGAAATTCAAACACATGATTCTACTGTTCTTCTATCATAAGGACATATAGAATGTTACAACAAGAGGCTTAATTCTCTTTTCTGAAAATGAGAGGAGAAATTTTCCTCCCCTCTTTTTTCTTTGAGTACTTACTTCAGAAAATTGTAAGTACATACTTTCTCCTCTTTGACATGCATATAAATCCTTTTCATGACTAGATTGGCCTTTTGTTAACTTTATGAAGCAGGGATGTCTTTTGTAGGCACCCAGAACATCTCTCTGAAATGTAAACATCAAGAAAGACAGGACCCATATCTCCCAGTCTGTGGGAGAATAGAAACCTAATGTTAGTGGGTGCCTTGCTTCAAGTTATAATATTGCCTCATGCCATAAAAACATAAGAAGTCTATTTTTCTTTCAGATAAAGAAAGCCAGAACATTAATTCAGATGGTCACTTCAATTATTTGGTTAAGATGAACGATCTTGACAAATGGTACTTTCTACTATCAACCCCTCAAACTTGAACACTAGTTATTTTTTATCATTAAAACATGTATGCAAAAAGTTGTATCTGCTTGACCATATAGAAAGATGGGATTTGACAACTTCGAGTGCATTGTCTGTACCAATAAACATACTCTTATTTACTAAGGCCATGTGTTTGCTTGATGAGGTGATAGGTTCTCAAGAAAACGCAAACATCAACTGATTAAGTAGAAATATGTCATTAGACTACTTCATAGCTGCGTGACATCTAATGACTGAGGCAAAAGTACCAATAAATTAAGGAAGGTTTATTAAGTCAAGATTTTGAGGACACACCCAGAAAAAATAGAACTGCCAGTAGGTTGTAGCTGTTTTGCAGTAAGGGAGGTTGGAACCTTCAACATTTTAAAGGTGTACAGAGGGAAGGTAAAAGAGAGGGGAGGAAAGGAAGCTGAGGAAGTAGTAGTTACATTCTTCTGAAGCCAAGAAACTACATGTTATATAAAATAAGGTAGTCAAGGAAGCATCCATCACTGTATTTTGCTCTATAAAATGTACTCCCATGTCTGATGTGCAAACATTTTGGGCCCAAATTTTCAGGAAAATCTGAGAAGGTGGCCCTCTCTCCCCGGAGAAGCACTTCTGAGGAGGGCTGACTGCCCTGCTAACAGTGCAGATTGCACAGCCGCCTTGCAGCCACTCTCCCTGGGAAGGCTGCCCTTTCCCTCCCTGATACACTGGGGGCCATGCTGAGATGGCCCATGAGCATGGTGGGTGGCACAGGGGGCTTATGAGGCTGCTCAGTCTGTAGGCAGCCTGGAGGGTCGGTCCTCAGGCCTACGCAGGACTGACTTGTCACCTCAATGCAGCTGGGCCTTGGTCCTTGGCCCTCACCCTGCACAACTGCAGCCCTCCTCACTTGCCGGGCCACTACGCTCTCCCCTGATTGTGATGCTCGGCAGAGGTTGCTCAAGTCAGCTGCCATGGGATCCTGGATCCTCCTGGATTGGGACTCCATGTGCTGGTGGTCTAGGCAGGAGGGCTCAGGGATCCCAGGGAGCCTCCTATGCTTCCCTGCTCCCCAGTTGTACTACCCGTGTATAAATGTGCATCCTTATTTTTGTCTTCAAAAATATGGGTAAAAAAGTGCACATTATACAGGCAAAATACAGTATGCAGATATCCCTGTGTAGGTGAAGAATATTGAATCCTGTCTTATCTCCAGTTCTGTTACCTGTAAATTAAACCCAGGGGCTTGAGTTTTAAGTGTTAGACATAAACATAATTTGCATGTCTTTGCTTATGGGAGATTAGCAAGAAATTTGCTAAATGAATGATCTGTGGGGCTTGTTCTTCACAGTTTCCCGAGGCTATTATCTATTCCTTTACACACAAAAAATTGTGGGGGTGGCCCTGAGACTTTGATTTTTCCCCTAAAACTTACTCCCCACAGTGATAATATAAGTGGTGGAGCTTTATTAAGGTGATTAGTTCATAGGAGGTGTTCCATTGTGAATGGATTTAGCATCCCTATAAGAGAGACTCCAGAAAACTAATGATAGACCCTTCCACTGTGTGAAGACAAAGTAAGAAAGTGCCAATTATCAGAAAGGAAGCCCTCCCCAGACATCAAGTCTGGTGCACCCTAGATTTTGGAAGGTTCATCTTCTAGAACAGCGAAAAATAAATTTCTGTAATTTATAAGCCTATGCCATTTTGTTAAAGGCAGCCCAAATGGATGGACTAACAAAAGATAAAAGAATAACCTCATAGATACTATACTTGAACAGCTGGAAGGGAAATTCTTTGTAAAGGAGATACCACCATAATAACAACAGAGATGCCTAATATATAGAGTGTTTCAAAGTGCTTCAATTATAATACATATGTTAAAATTATCTCATAGTTTTATTGATAGAAAATTTTTATTATATATAACATTACATTTGATGGGAAAAGACTCCAAAAGTTGCATTTAATGATGGAATTTACCACAAATATCAGAATTTAGTAATTTAAAAATCTGCTGTTGTATTTTCCTTCTCTCTCCTAATTTATTTCAATTTCCACCCTATAAAAATAAATCTTGATTTATGAATTTGTAATAAGCATACGGGCAGCGCCTGTGGCTCAGTGAGTAGGGCTCCGGCCCCATATGCTGGAGGTGGCAGGTTCAAACCCACCCCCGGCCAAAAACTGTAATAAGCATACTACAAGGGTTATAAGATAAACTAAGCTTTACTTCTATGTTTAAATTCATTTATATTTCAGTATAGATTAGATTAGTCAGAACATTGCATTTGTCTTCATAGATGAGAATGAGTGCTATCTATAGATAGGTGATGGCAGAGTGTAATAGGTAAATACGAAGCATAGGTGGGTTCAGTCAAGGAAAATAAATTGCTGATTACTAATTCTTTCTTTGTTCATACTCTAAGTCCTGTGTAATTGAATAGCTAAGACATTTACCTTTCTTCTTAAATTCACCAACAAATGTTTGAGTTATCATTGCCACGAAGAAGATGATTCCATCCATAGATCATATTGTCATATATATACATGTGTGACTTCCTTATAAGTTTTAGAATTTCCAGATTCTTATTTATTTATTTATTTATTTACTTGAGATAGAGTCTCAAGCTCTTGCCCCTGGTAGTGTGCTGTGGCATCACAACTCACAGCAACCTCAAATTCTTGGGCTTAAGTGATCCTTTTGCCTCAACCTCCCAAGTAGCTGAAACTACAGGTGGCCACCACAATGCGTGGTATAACAAATGATCCTACCTTGTTACCTTAACTGAGAGCTCACTGTCTTTTCCACTGCATGCAAAAAAAGACATTCTCTGGGAGGCGGATAAAGAAAAAAAAAAGAAGTAAAAGAAAAAGATATCCTCAAGCTTTCTTTGGATCTTTGAGTGTACCAAGAGTTTAGGTTGCTAACTACCCTGTAAAAGAAAATAATTGTTTTAAGGGATTAAAAACTTTTTTGTTAAAAAAAAAAAAAATCTTTTTGTAGTTGTAATTAAATCTGATCTGAAATAAACTGAATAACATATTATCCTTGAATTATGCTTAACGTTACTACTGTAAATTAAGGAGATATGAAAATTGTTTTCTCATATTGGTCAGAAAGATAAAGGTCATATTTAAACAAATCAATAAAAAGTCATTTTTCACTGAAAACGAATATTCAACAGTCATGATGGTCATTGTAATCTGAAAAATCAGCTATAAATGTCATGAAAGAATTAAAACACTGCACAGCAAAATAAGGACAGCAAGAATAAATTGAATTCTGTCTTTTTCTTTGATTACTTCTATTTAATATTTGTTGTTATACACCCAACTTTGAACAATCAAGTGCATAACATTTACATTGAATATCTCAGCCAATGTATTTTTCCTCACTTAAAGATCACATTTGAAATTTTCAAATGATTCATTTTAATTTAGGAATCACAATAGAACTAGTCATTTCTTTTGTGAATACAATTATTCAGATTAAAGGATCACATTATCAATTTTCAAGACATAAACTCTCAAACATCGATAGTCAATACTTTGAATATTATATGCCCCCTAAATCATACAATTTAGTTAGTTTTTAAAAGAGGGACCTATTTTAAGCAATTTGTTATATTTACAGAGAACTTTACTCTCATGTTTGTCATCTGCTCATATCTTAATTTTTTCTCCAGCTACCTCCTCTAACACTTTTTATCAATGGTTTTAAGCAATTTGATTGAGATGTTTTTCTTTGTGTTTCTGTGCTTGACTTTTATTGACCTTCCTAGTTCTGTGGGTTTATAATTTTCATTCTTTTCTATTCTAAATTTAAAAGTATTGTTTTCATTAGATGTTAACATAGAGATGTAATTTAAAAAATTCTTCAGTTATTAGTTTTTAAACTTTAATTTGAAGTAGGACTTTTCTTTTCAAAAGCAGTCATTTTCTTTTTTAATAATTTGGATGTTTTTAAACTTTTATTTGTGTGTGTGTGTATTTAATTTAGTAAGTCTCAACTGGTGATTTCATCTCGGCATCTCTCATCCACCATGTAAACATGAAACATCTGTTTTTTATCTCAGTGTCTCCGTAACAGTCACAGGTTGCAGCTAATTTCTTTTATCTGGTGGTTATTTATTTGAAATCACTCTACTATTTAAAAAAAGGAACATTATTACATTACATGTTAGCTCAGGCTATATGAAAGATAATTTATGTTTTGAGAACTAGATATTCTCCATTGTAAGCATAAATGTATAAAACAATACTTCATGAACAGTATATTTTTTTCTGGGACTCTTTCTAATTGTCTCTCCTTCTACTTAGTCAAAATGTAGTAACACCATGTGTATTGTCCAACACTATTTGTATAACATTGTTGAGAAATGTAATCTTATAATGGTTATAGAAAGAGAAGTCCTAATAATACAGGGAATATGTGTCAAGAAGTAATGCTCACTTAGTAGGAGATAGTTTCCTTCTTTGATAAATTACATTCTGCGCCCCTAGAGTAACTGTAGATTAAATAGTAAAGGGATCTTGTCTTTGTCTGTATAGTTTTAGGCCAACACTAATATTCCTCAAGATGTCTTCCCTGCTTTAATTAATAAACATTTCTTTTAGAGACCATCATATATCAACACATCTAGTTTCTAGTACTTTTGAAAATTTGTATTTTATTTGAATTTTTAAAATTTGAATTTTTAAAATGTGAAGTCAGGTCCTGGGATGGTTAATTTTTACATGTCAAGTTCACTTAACCATTAAATGCCCAGATATTTGGTCAAACATTATTCTGATGGCTTCTGTGAAAGCGTTTGTAGATGAGTTTCACATTTAAATTGAGAGACTGAGTTAAGAAGATTTCCCTGCATTAATGTGAATAGGCCTCATCAGTCAGATGAAGGTTTGAATTGAACAAAAGGCCTGATTCTTCCCTTGTCTGACTGCCTTTGACCTGGAATATTAGTTTTTTTATCTGCCTTTGAGCTCAAACTGAAATACTGCCTCTTCATGGGTCTCAAGCCTTATGCCTGCAAATCTTGGAACTTGTCAGCCTCCATAATCATATAATCATGTAAGATTTTTATAACTCTCTATATATGTATATATACAAACACACACATGCATACATCATAATTATTTCTTTGGAGAACTCTGACTGATGCAGGCATTATCTTTAGAGTCTTACAGAATGAAATTTTCATTTTTCAGCAACATTCTACAACTTAAATAAATGGTAAGATTCTGAAATTCCATTGAGCAGCTGGCAGATAAAAAACTATTAATGTTGTCTTGAAAACAAAATCATCTAGCAAGGAGAGAATTAGTCCTAGAAAAAAAAATCTGTGGTGAGAAGCACATGAAGAAAGGGCTTCAGGAGTGGAGGGGGGGGGGGGGACACTAGGCCTGCTGAATCAGGAAGCTGGGAGGGCCCATGAGGATGTGGGTTGAGGTAACCTAGGTAACCTGTGATCAATAGAAGGAGACAATCAATGACCAATAGTAAAGGACAATGATGCCTGGAGGTGCAGAGAGGCCAATGGAGACTTGCAGCCAGTTTTGAATGGACAGGGTATTTATACCCCTACAGGCCTCTCTCCCCTCTCCACTGAGAGGGACACACTTCCAACTCTCCTTGGAAGTGCTGGAAACTTTCTCTTTGTTTTCTTAAATATATTCTTTGGCCTTACAAATGCTAACAACGTAACCTAATTATATGTACCCTCGCATTAATCCTAAATACATTAAAAAAATAAGAATAAAATAGGGAAACAAATTTTTTTTAAAAATGAGCAAAGCTTGGCTGCGCCTTTGTCTCAGTGAGTAGGGACCCAGCCCCATATACCAAGGGTGGTGGGTTCAGCCCTGGGCCAGCTAAAACAGCAGTGACAACTGCAATAAAAAAATAGCCGGGTGTTGTGGCAGGTCCCTGTAGTCTCAGCTATTTGGGAGGCTGAAGCAAGAGAATCACCTAAGCCCAAGAGTTGAAAGTTGTCAGCTGTGACATCACAGCACTCTACCTAGGGCGACAAAGTCAGAGTTTGTTTCAAAAAAATAAATAAATAAATAAAAATAAATTAAAAAAAAAAAGCAAAGCTTATAGGGCAAATTTGTAATTATAGTTGTCTCAAAAACTCTTTATAGAAAAAAAAGTTTTTTTAAAACAGTATAGAGCTAGGAGTTATATATTTCTTATACCCTACTTAAAATAAAATTGCACCACAAGGAAAAAATTTAATTAATATTCTCTTACTTTTTCTGATAGCCATGGTTCATCTTTCTTATAATTGTAAAATTCATGCTTAATTCTGTCTAAATATACTACAAGGCTCTCAAGCCACTGTAAATGTAGTAAGAAAATATGATAAAAATACAGAAACAATGTCCCTATAGTAGTTTATTTATAAACACAATATTTCTAAGCTACTTAAGTAATTAAATCTTAACTTCCTTTTTCATATAGATACAGTGTGTGTATGTGTGTAAATATATTTATATACATACATATATACCTATATACTCGAGTATAAGCCGAGTTTTTTCCGGCACAAAATTTGTTCTGAGTTCGAGCCGAGTTATACCTGGCTTATATTCGAGTATATACAGTAATTTATTTAACAGAAACAACTTTACTCTTGAGTTATTTTTGTATTGGCTCTGGTGGTCTTTTATTCACTTATGATATGGGCAACAGGAATTACAAAGGACTTCAGTTTCTGATTTCAAAGAATAGCCAATCTTGGAAAGAAAAGGCATATACATATATGAATGAATATTGAATACTTGTATATGTATGAATATATATGTAAATGTATATGTGTGTGTATGTTATATATATATATATAAACATATATATATATAAAATGTTATATAAATTTAGAAAATACATATATATTTTATAAATATATAAATTAAGAAATATATATATTTATATGTTTATATAAATATATGTTATATAAATATAAACATATATATATATGTATATATATACACGCCTCCAAACCTTATATAATAACAGTAATACACTTGGTATTTTTTGTAATGTTATAATGTGTGATACTTTTAATATAATATATATAAAACAAAAACTTATTTGGGAGAGAAGAGAGTACATGATTTCTTTCCTTTCCCCTTTTCAGTGTTAAGACAGTTTCTTGAAAAAAGAAAAAAAAGTTATATTAGCAAAGAAAACCAAGCAGTAATGTATTATTTTCCATATGTATCAGAAGGAAGAAGCCTCAGTTCTAAAGTATTTCTTCCTCAAGACTTAGGGCCCTTGCTTAAGTCGTATTTTAACAAAGAGCCATGGATCCTATACAGGGACAATGCAAAAAAGAGCATATCTTCAGGCTTCTAAAGTACGGTAGAGAAAGAGTGGAGGAAGATGGAAAAGTACCTATATACTCGAGTATAAGCTGAGTTTTTTTCGGCACAAAATTTGTGCCGAAAAACCCGAACTCGGCACAAATTTTGTGCCGAAAAAACTCGGCTTATACTCGAGTATATACGGTAAATTTGTGAGCAGAATAAAGTCTGTCCCAAGATGCCCAGTAGAGCCTTCATTGAACTCTGCTGCTGAGCAGCTAAGGGAGAGCTGTGAAGGGCCCATCTTCAGTGGGGAAAGGCAAAGAAAAGGGTCAAATTATGCTGTTGCATTTTAACCTTTCAGAGCAATAATCTCTAGTATTTTAGAAAAATATTTGGGTTTTATTCAGGAGGATTCAAAAACATTTTTTAAAAATCTTATAAAAATGTTGGGGTTTATCATATATTGAGAAATGTGTGTAATTTTCAGCATTTTTTTCCATCTGCACCTAAACATGCGTGTGTGTATTTCCTTTCACAGCACAGATTATTTTTATTGTGACTAAGATAGAATCCCGTAATTGCTAAAATTATGAAACATATGCTTTATGGCCTAGTCAACAGCTTTGGTATAGTAAAACTTAGCCTAATAGTTGAATCAATCCCTAGGTTATTGAATTATGTTTGGAACCTAATCTCAACTAAATCAGAAATATTCATACCTCTTTGTTTGATAACCTGAGAGATTCTTAGAAAAATACAGATTTCTGGAATCTATCCTATGAAATTAGGATTTGGGGGCCATGGATTGGCCTAGAAATCTGCATGTTAATTATTTTCCTGCCCACCCAGTGGATTCTGACAAAGGTGGCTAGCGGAGAACTTCCTAAGCAACACTGCGCTGTATTGTCAGGTAAGAGCAGGGTTCTGGCAAGTCTGTATTGACTGTCATATCATCAGCAATTTGTGCAGTATTTTTTTAAGGAAAAAAAGATGTGGCTATTTTATAGAGAAGCTTAGTTCATTAATTAGGAGTTTATGCAGCAATTTAGAAATTCATATTTATTTATGAAATTGTAATGTTTATTATGTTAATATGGATTATCTTTTAGGAATGCAGCAATAAGTAAGATAAGTTCCCTAACTACCAAAAACATTATCATAAGAAGTTAACACAATATGGTAAATGTATTGGTTAAGATAGTCATTGAAGGCAGGGAACTCAGAAAATGTTACCATTTTTCATGCCAGTATGACATAGAAGGCATTCTGTAGTAGGCTATGCCTTTGTTGAATGTGTAAGAAGAAGGTGGCATCACGGTGTCAGGGGAAACTGATGGAAAGTGCTTCTATCAAAGACAAGCAAAGACAAAGGCAGAGAGAGATGCCACATCATTATTTGTGGAAGTGCATTGGTATGAAGGAGGGTGCAGCAGGCAGAGGCACGCGGCAGACAATGCAACTAGAGAGAGATGTGGAGACGAGATCAACACTGGGTGGGGCAGATTACAAAGCCAAGCTGCATGCTTCCTTTGAATATTCTGTGGCACTCAAATAGTGCGAGAAATCTATTATATTCTAATAAAAATTGTAGTTCTGGTAGAAAAGGTACAACCCACAGCAGCGACCCCGATATGCATTCATTTTTCTTTTTTCATTCAAGTCTACTCCTAAGAGAAAAAAATAAGGCAGGTGACCAAGTCTATCACTTTGTCATCTGGACTTTCAGGTTAAAAGACCAGTGTTATATGACAGGAAGAAAAGACTATCTTTGAAACGCTTTCAGCAGAAGGTTCCCAATAAGGATTGCCACAGAACACCCAGATCTGAGGAGTGTAAAGAGTGGCTCTTTGGAGAATTTAGTGCAGAAGAGAGTACTTTTTTGTTGTAAGATAAGCAACCTGGGAGCTACCTTTCAGACTTCTCGCTGCTTCTTCTGAGCCTATCAACTGCCTGCACACCTCAAAATGTTAATAAAATTTGAGATTAGCCAAGATGTTTGATTTGTATTAGTATGATCTGACAGTTCAATTGTTTGTGCTATTCCAAGCTCTAGGTAGCAAAATTAATATAGAAAAATACAATCATTGTTTGGGGAAAGAAAAGTGGGGACATACGAGGTCAGACAAATAAGTTTGTGAACTCATCCTAAAAAGGGTACCTAATTGCTAAATATCACTATGGTCACCTTCAAAGTACTTTCTTTGGGAAAGTGTGCACCTATAACAGTGCCTAGTCTACCTTTCAAAGCAATTTTGGAACACTTTTTCTGGAATGACTATCAGAGCCACTATCTTGTGAAGTTGAACAATTAAGTTTGCAAAAGTGCTTTGAGGGGTGGAGTAGGTAATCGTATCAGTGCATAGCTTCCCACGGGGAGTACTTTGAAAGTGACCATAGTGATATTCAGCAATGACGTATGTAGCACCTTTTCTAGGATATGTTCATGAATTTAACTGTCCAACTTTTTATGCTTAGAAAAATAAATTTTTACTATATAAGTATATAAGTACTATATACAGATAGTGCCATGCTGAAACTTCCCTGGTTATCAAGAAAGAAGTGTCTAGATAATGTTTACTATTTTATCTTCATAAAAATGAGATAAACTGGGAACTCTTTGGAGGGATGAGGCAAAGAAGCAATGACAGAACCATTTATGACTTATTTCACATTACTCGTGACACAATTCCTTCTATAAGTGACAACTAGACATGTTGCATTAAAAAGAAGTAAATATTAAATAGGATTTATAGCTAACTTAATTTGTGAAGAGGAAGAACTCAAGGGTGGTGGACTTAAAGGGTAGAATAACAAAGGATGAAATCACTTTTGCAGTGGGAAGTGGATTTTCTAGAACTAACAAATAAAACTTAGAATACTGAGTTTTCTTTACTGCACACTTGTGACATCTCTTACAAAACTGGTCAGCAATTACAAATAAACTACATGATTTATCCATCCACTTTTCCTCATATATTTTATATAATAGCCATTGCTTTATAGGAGGAATCACAGAAGGGGGATGACATTAAGCTCATTCGTTCTGTTGGTTAAGTGACTTTTTGTGAGCCAGCTTCATGCCTGGCAATTATGTTTGCCTGCTTCATTGATTGTTCTCATTGACCTTTATTGCTTCCAAAGGGGATAGGATGCATCCAAAGGGGATAAACAGAATGTACATGGTTTGGTATTATGTTTAAAATGTGATTAAGGAGAAAGAAGAATTAAAGCTACTAATACTTGTGAACCGAAGTTTTATATGCCACAGAAAATATTGCTGAATGCAGGCAAAAGCTCTTCAGAGGGTAAATCATGAAGTTGTTGTGACAAGAAGAAAAAAAAAAAAAGAAAAGAAAGAAAATAAAAAAGAACTGATAGATTGGATTTGTGTAAATCCAGAAAGTTAACATCAAGATCTTAAAAAATCAATTCTCTGCTCTATTAAGACCAGGTGGAATTCTCTAGATACAGAGATAATGAGATGGAAAGTCCCCATTCTTAGCAAGATGAGATGCATCAATTCTGTTCTGACTGAAAATAGATCACAGGAAAAGGAAAGCTGCGGATTAGTAAATAAAATGGAAAAATAAGAGCAGGGCCAAGAGGACACTGATTTTCCAAACCTTTTGGGCTATTCCTACAAATACATTATAGGGAAAGTATAACATTAAGCTTAAAGATACAGTGTGAATAGCGCGGTGCCTGTGGCTCAAAGGAGTAGGGTGCCAGCCCCATATGACTAGGGTGGCGGGTTCAGGCCCAGACCCGGCCAAGAACTCAAAAAAAAAAAAAAAAAAAAGATACAGTGTGTATAAAAAATAAATAAAAGCTAAGAGCTGTTAAAGTTAACCACTGATACTTTGTGCTGGGAGAAGCAGGTAATGAGACTCCATTTGTACAAAATATACCAATGTCCACACTGACATTTTCTGTTATATTTATTTTTATAAGGAGACAACTATTTATGAAGAAAGCAAATCAAGCAGAGAGCTTTCAGCTTTCAGATAATACATGCAACCTGGAAAAAAAATCTATTTCAAAATTCTTCTCATTTTATCTATTTGCCAGAAAGACTTATTGCTCTAAGGAAGTAAGTTTTGTTTTTGTTTTTGTTTTTGTTATTTTTTTGGTAACATTAACCAATCAACCTAGATTTTAAACAAATTGAAATGTTGTATTTAATCAATGGCATACATGTATATATATATATATACACATATAAATGGGCAAATATTTTTAATGCCATTTTATAGCTAAATGAATGTAATGGTACCATTTTATCATATGAAGTTAATTATTGAATTATTGTTTTCTAAGCATTCAATTTTTGTGAGCTTTAAGATAACATGACTCTCCCATCCTCTTTCCTGCTTCTAAGAAAATAAAAGTCAAAGATATGAAAATTTTTTTTTTATTTTGCCTCAGTAATTAAATGACAGAGTCAAGTATAACTGAATATTTAAGAGTAACTAGAATGATTATTATTTAATTATTTGGGAAGAAAGAAGTCTCTCTTTCATTACATTTTTTTCAAACTGTATAATCATCCATAGGAGAAAAACAAACCTATTGCTTCACAATTACATCTTAATTCAACTCAAATATAATATGAGTCATTATTTTACCCTCTTGATCACTGCTTTTAAATGCTTTTCTTATGTGTTTCAAATGTAAAGTATTTATAAATATAATCTTGGTGATTCAAGGAGTCTCATTTGAGAGACAACCTAGGTATAATATACTGATGAAATGAAAGGAACGAATCTTGAGATACATTGAGTATTATTTTTAAGCTATCAGATGTGTGATAAATTTTAAATGAAAGTTTAAGTAGAATACTACTTCCTTTATGTGGGTTCTTTAGTTAAACAAGTCAACATCTTTCTATGCAGGATACTTATTTGGATATGTTTCTCTACCAGTTTAAGACAGTTATATATATATATATTTATTTTTTTATTATTATTATTAAATCATAGCTGTGTACATTGATTCAATCATAGGCCACCATACACTGGTTTTATAGACCATTTGACATATTTTCATCACACTGGTTACCATAGCCTTCCTGGCATTTTCTTAGTTATTGTGTTAAGACATTTATATTCTACATTTACTAAGTTTCACATGTACCCTTGTAAGATGCACCGCAGGTGTAATACCACCAATCACCCTCCCT
>CAUYPK010118855.1:0-12729 GCA_963574355.1 Loris lydekkerianus
TCTTTTGTGTCTGGCTTCTTTTATTCCAGTGTTTTTAAAGTTCATCTCTGTCGTAGTATATCAGTACTTCATTCCTTTCTACAGCAGAGTAACATACCATTGTGTAAATCTACCATGTTACGTTAGTCCATCATGGGTTGTGGGTTGTTTTCATTTTTTTTTTTTTAATTAAATCATAGCTGCGTACATTGTTATGATCATGGGGCATCATACACTAGCTTCACAGACCGTTTGACACATTTTCATCACAATGGTTAACATAGCGTTCCTAGCATTTTCCCAGTTACCGTGCCAAGACATTTACATTCCACATTTACTAAGTTTCGCATATACCCTTGTAAGATCCCCCGTAGGTGTAATCCCTGTTTTCATTTTTTGAGGTATTACAAATAATGCTGCTATGAACATTCATGTACAAATCATTGTGTGAACAAATGTTAATATTTCCCTTAGGAATAGAATTGCTGGATCATATGGTAACTCTATGTGTAACTTTTTGAGGAACTACCAAACTGTTTCCCAGAGTGGCTAACCCATTTTACAATCACACCAGTCATTTATGAGGGTTCTAATTTCTCCACATCCTTGCCAAGACCTGTTACTGCCCACCTTTTTAAGCTATAGCCTTCCTAGTTGGTTTTGATTAGATTATTCGAATGCGTAATGATAGAGCCTATTTTCAGGCACTTATAATGCCATTCAAGTATCTTTTTTGAGTTATTTCTATAGTGTCAAGTGTTAAGAGTTATCTATACATTCTGTATGTAAGTCCTTTATGAGAGAGACTTTGCAAATATCTTCTCCCATTCTATAGGTTGTCTTTTTATATATATATATATATATTTTTTTAAGAGAATATATATATATATATATATATATATATATATATTATTTATTTTATTTTTTATTTTTTGCAGTTTTGGCCAGGGCTGGGTTTGAACCCACCACCTCTGGCATGTGGGGCTGGCGCCCTACTCCTTGAGCCACAGGCGCCACCCGTCTTTTTATATTCTTGACAGCACCTCTGTGTCACATAAGTTTTTAATAATGAAGTCCAATATACTTTATTTTTCTTCTGTTGTTTATGCTTTTGGTATCATATTTAAGAAACTACTGCCTAGCGCAAGGTCACAAAGATATGTTTTTTCTTAAAGAGTTTTATAGTTTTAGCTCTGGCCTTTAGTTCTATGGATAATTTTCATGTATGGTGTGAGGAAAGGGTCCAACTTCATTCTCTTGCACGTCGACATGCAATTGTCCCATCTGTAGTATTTTTGCAACTTCTTGTGAGACTAAAATTATTTCAAAATAAAAGGTAAAAAAATTTAAATGAGTGAAATTATAACAAAGTATGTTACCAAACCATTATGAAATTAAATTTAAAAATCAACAGAAAGAAATTTGATAAACCTCCAACTATTTGGGTTAAAAAAGATAGTTTTCAATAGTTCATGAGAGACTGGACGTGGTGGCTCACACCTGTGATCCTAGGGCTCTGGGAGGCTGAGGAAGGTGGATTCCCTGAGTTTAGGAGTTCAAGACTGGCCTGAGCTAGAGCAAGACCCTATCTCTAAAATTAGCCAGGTGCTGTGGCAGGCACCTGTAGTCCCATATAACATGAACAAATCACTGTAGCAGGAAGAGGAGGAATGCCCTGAACATCCCATACCTGCTTTTAAGATGACTCTATACCCAAAACACATGGAGTAGCACATCACACAATGGTGGGGTTTTTTTTAGTTTTTCCCCCTTCTGTTTCTAAAAACTCTTTATAGAAAATGTGAAAAATACATAAAGTATAAAGAAGAAAATGAAAATAACCTATAATTATCCTACCAACTAAACTGTTTAGAATCTGGCTGGGTGTGGTGGCTCACGCCTATAATCCTAACACTCTGGGAGGTAGAGGACTGTTTCAGCTCAGGAGTTTGAGACCAGCCTGAGCAAGCAAGAGACCCCCCCCCCCCACTAAAAATAGAAAAGAAAAAAGAAAAGCTAGCTGGGCATTGTGGCAGGCACCTGTAGTCCCAGCTTCTCAGGAGGCTGAAGCATGAGGATTACTTGAGCCCAAGAGTTTGAGGTTGCTGTGAGCTACGATGATGCCCTGGTACTCTACCCAGGGTGACAGAGTGAGACTCTGCCTCAAAAAAAAAAAATAAATAAATAAATAAAATAAAATGGTTAGATCTTTACACTCAAAGCTGTGCATACAAGCATCAGTTTCTCCGAGAGAAGCTAGGATTTCAGGTGTGAACTACCATACCTTCGGACATCAGTTCCTTAAACAGAACCCTATTCTGTACAACAAGGCATTACATTGTGGTTGAGTCTTTATGACAATTCCCCTAAAACTTAAGGAAAAAGATAAACATTTTAGTCATTTTTGCATTTGTTCAGCCAACACTGTTTTGCTTCCCTTTTCCCATTAATTTGTTCTTGTTTTTAACCCCTGAAGAAATCAGTGGGTATTTCCTACAAATAATGATATTCTCTCAATCACAGTACAATTATCAAAATCAAATAGTGAAAATCATGAAATACTGTTATCTAATGTACAGACTTTATTCCAATTTCAAGGGCTTCCTGTTTGTCTGAGTCCTACCATCTCCCCAGTGGCTAGAGTAAATAATATCTTGCACACAGCACTCTTAGTAAATGGATGGATGGATGGTAGAAAAACTGTTCCCAAAAGGAAAATCCAAAATAATGTGAATGGTTTCAACCAAACCAGCAGATGATCACCCCCTACACCTGCAAAAACCTAGGAGCTAAGCCAGAGAATCCCAACTGTTCACAAGATTCTCAGGTGATGGAGAATCACAGCAGATTTAACAATCACTACCTGAGGAATAGATATAAGCATCCCTTAAAAGCTGTTTTTCAGATCTGTCTGTGATGAGAGAAGGAAAAGCACTGCATGCCAAGTGACTACGGACAATGGATCAGACCTGGGTCGTGTTCTAGGGGAGCTCAGTCTAGGGGACAGCAGACATGCTTACAGGGAACAAGTGCCATGCTATGTACAGAAGGGACCTCACAAGCCTTGGTACCCCATCATCAGCTCATACTTGTGGGGTGTGACCAAGAGGCAGGGGTACACTGAGCCTGGGCACCTGGGAACTTGTGAATTTCCAAAGTTACCCCAAATCTCAGATAGCAACATACATCCAATGATCAAGCACTGTCAACTTGTCACTCTCTCTACCATGCAGATGAAGAAATCAAAGCTCTGAGAAAAGTTACTCACTTGGCCAGGGTTACAGAGCTAATTAGTAGCGGGGCTGGGATCAATCCCAGACTTGTTATTCCCAAATCCTATCTTGAACTGTAGAGGACTACCTGGCCTCAGGAAGGAAAAATAAGGATGACAATGATGATGACGCTGATAACTAACACTTCCTGAGTGCTTACCATGAATCAGCCTCAGACTGAGTCGTTTCCATAACTTTATTTAATTCTTTTAACCACCTCCTAAAGTAGAAATGTTCCTTTACCTCATTTTATAGGTAAAGAAATTAAGGTCATGAGAGATAAAGTGGTGAGCCCAAGGTCACACAAGTAGTGAGAGGCAGAGCTTTGGATCTAGGCCAAGCGGCCAATGTTCTTAATCGCAACATGATGTTGCTTCATATATAAGATAATACTCTGGGCCAAGAGAGCAGGGAAGTGGGTCTGCCAGGTTTCCTGGAGGCCCCCTTTAATAAGAACTGTGCATGTACGCAGCCAGGTGAGGTGGCTGTGCTTACTGTCTAGCCACAGCTCACTGGAGGAGAGGCAGCCACCTGGCCAAAGCTGGGCCAATCAGATCCCTGGTCCTGGTAGGCA
The DNA here is from genome assembly GCA_963574355.1 of Loris lydekkerianus. Lineage (NCBI taxonomy): Eukaryota > Metazoa > Chordata > Mammalia > Primates > Lorisidae > Loris > Loris lydekkerianus. The sequence continues at coordinate 3,826 of CAUYPK010118855.1, forward strand.
GAGAGTTGAGTCAAGTCTCAAGTCTTTGCCTATGGCTGGGAACTGAAGCTCCCATAAAGGAAGGAGCTATGGGACTGCCAAATGCCTGGAAAAATCCACAGAGGTAAAGAAGCAGAGAGAAAAATCATCTGATCCCTGGGCCTACTGATCCTGACATTAGAAGACTGCTTGTCCTAGGTTTGAAGAGGCAAAATGCTTCTTGAAGCAAAGAGCTTCAAAATGCTTTCAGGCTTGGGAGGGTCTGATATGGGTTTCTAGGGTTTTGTTTGTTTGTGAGACAGAGTCTCACTTAGTCACCCTGAGGTTGAGTGGTATGGCATCATAGCTCATAGCAACCTCAAACTCTTGGGCTCAAGCAATCCTCCTGTCTCCACCTCCCAAGTAGCTAGGACTACAGGCACCCACCATAAAGCCCACCTAGTTTTTTTAGAGACAGGGCTCTTGCTTTGCTCAGGCCAGTCTTGAACTTCTGAGCCCAGGCAATCCTCCCGCCTAGGCCTTCCAGAGTGTTAGGGTTACAGGCGTGAGCCACACGCCCAGCCTGGGGTTTCTGTTATTTTCAACCAAAAGAACCTAGGTGAAAACATCACACCTGGCTCCTTCTCTGACGATATCCCCTGCCATCCTCCCCTCACCTCCCTACCTCCTGCTACAATGGCCTCCTGGTACTCAGAACGTGCTTTGCAAGCTCCAGCCTCAGTGCCTTTCCATTTGTGGTTCTGTCTGGGATATGCCTTCCCAGACTTTTCTGTGGCTGGCTTTGTATCCTTCAGGTATTGACTCAAAGGTCACCTCTCCAGAGAACACTCTGCTACCATGAGGTTACCCTCCAGCCCTTCACAACACATCTCACTGCTTAACATTATCTGACTTCCTGTTTTGTATAGTGTCCACCTCTCTTCTAGAAGGTCAGCTCCAAGAGCAAGGGAACCATGTCTGTCTTGGGCCCTGGCACCTGGTTTACCCTGCAGGTAGTCAGGGAAAACCCAAGTATTATCTGCCCACAGAGACTCTAAGCACTTCCTGGGACCTTTATCACAATGACTAACATTTATTTGAATGTTTACTGTGGGCCAACCACTCTACATGAATCCACTAATTTAATCCTCACAAAAACCTGGTAAGTGCTATCACTACTCCATTTTATGGAAGATGAAACTGAGGCACAGAGAGATTAATTACTTGCCCAAGGCTACTGGGCCAGAAAAAGAGAAAGCTGGGATATGAAACCGGAAGTCTGACTCCAGCCACCACGAGGTGTAGGCAGGCAACCAGCTCCACAGGTCCAGCAGCCAGCCCTGAGGCTGCCTTCTTCATGTTTTGGCTCACTGTAGTAGCTCTTTGCCAAGCTCCCCATTCCCAGGCTTCCCCCCTCCCATATTAATTAATGGCCTCAAAATATTGCCCACTGCTGCTTGTACTAAAGTTGTCATCCTAATGTCAGCTTCTTCCCTGGTTTGGCCCAACCATGGGACAGATGAGTCATTTATAAAATTGCCACAATTGATTTCTTAAGGAAATTCAGAAAAATCCTAGTCCCTGACTAACCAGGTCCCCATGGAGGGGAGCTCCGTAGGATAAAACCTGAGATCCAAACCTGTCAACAACCTCCACTGGCATTTAACACTGTCATGGAAGTCCTGCCCAGAGCAAGGACTGTCAGTCTAAAACACAGAACCTCAACAAAGGAACAATAAAAATGACTATTACTAGTGGACAAAGGGAAGATTTGCCAAGAAACTACAGGAAAAGCTGTTGAAGATATATTATGGATAAGGAGCCTGGTTATTAAAAAAATCCACACTACTCCAAGCCAGGTTTTATCTCACCCAAGCAGCACGATGTCAAACAAGCAACATCACCTCTTTGCACTTCAGAGTCTCCTCATTATGAATGAGAATATTGTCAACCTTCTTCAGTTAGCTTATGATAGGGCACTGAAAGGTAAACATCAAAACACTTAGACCAGGGCCTGTGTCACACTAAGATTTTCATATTAGTAAGAATGAATTATTCAGTCAATGGCACAGGGACAACTGGCTAAGTGCGAGGGTGGGGGAAGTTACATCTTTTTCCGCATACCCAATGCCAAAATAAATTTCAGATGCTGGATGTGAAAAATAAAAGTCATAAAATAACTAGAAAGAAAATATTATAGTTACCTAGTCCTAAATTAAAAACTAAACCATAAATAAAACAAAACAAAAAAAAAACTGACGAAGGAAAAACAGCTCTAACCATGTAAAAATTTAAAATCCCCAGTATGTTTAAGAACAAAAATTTTTAAAGGTAGGCTCAGCGCCCGTAGCTCAGCAGCTAGGGCGCCAGCCACACACACTGGGGCTGATGGGTTCAAACCCAACCCAGGCCTGCCAAACAACAATGACAACTGCAGCAAAAAAAAAAAAAAAAAAAAAAAGGAATTGTGGCAGGTGCCTGTAGTCCCAGCTACTCAGGAGGCTGAGGTAAGAGAATCACTTGAGCCCAAGAATTTGAGGTTGCTGTGCTCTGTGACGCCATGGCACTCTACCAAGGGCAACACAGTGAGACTCCGTCTCAAAAAAAAAAAATTTTTTTTAAGGTAAACAACTTTAATCAGTTAGATGTAAGCATTCCACATTGTATATCAACTCGGCACATTGTACCACATAAATGCATTAATGTACACAGTTACAATTTAATAAAGAATTTTTAAAAAAAATTTTAAAAGGTAAACAACTTAGGAATAGAAATTTGTAACATACAACAAAATGATTCATGGCTCCAATACATAAAAGTCTTATACAAATCATTAAGAAATAAAGATAACACCTAGACAAAAATAACTAACAAAGAAATACATATGGTTAATAAACATAAAAGTGCAATAAATTTCATCAGAAATCAAAAACATGAAAATTACTAACTGCTTTTTGGTTACCAAAGTAGCAAAGATTAAGAAGTACTCTGAGACCAATGTTGGAGAGGATCAGGAAAATCAGAACTCCTGCTCAGGCTAACGGGACTGGGTACACAGGACCTTTCCAGAGTAAAAGTTAGCAATAAATATCACAAGTCTTTGAAAATATACACTGTTTCATTAACTGCAACTCTAGGACTTTGTGCTAAGAAAAATCTAAGGCATGAACAAAGGTTTTTGTGTAGGAGATATTCAGAGTTATGATAATGAAATGTGGAACAACCAGTATGCTCAAAAGCAGGGAACTGATAGAAAAGCAACACAGATATTAAAAAAGAATGTCGTCCACGGATGGGGAACCTGTGGCCTCAAGGCCACCTGTGCCTTTCCAGATCCCCAAGCGTGGCCCATCACCAAATCCAAACTTCACAGAACAAATCCCTTTATTAAAAAGATGTGTTCTGTAAAATTTAGATTCAGTCGAAAGGCTGCACTCAAGAATCCAGAAGGCCACATTTGGCCCCAAGGTCTGGTAGACCTTGACCCACTGTCAAGGGAGGATCTCCAAGACAGACTATTAAAAAGAAGTACAATCTGCAGGACAATATACCTAGAGAGTATGTCTGTAAAACACACAGCTGTACACACAGAAATACTCTCTAGGTGTAACAAAAATAGCTAACACATAGCAAGGCCTGGCCCTGGGAGGGGTCGGGATGTCTATAGTACTAGCTAATTGGGAGGCTGAGGCAGGCAGTGAGCTATGATCATGCACTCCAACTAAGGCAACAGAGCACCATTTCTCAAAAAAAAAAAAAAAAAAAAAAAATGGGTGGTGCCTATGGCTCAACAGAGTAGGGTGCCGGCCCCTTATGCTGGAGGTGGTGGGTTCAAACCCAGCCCTGGCCAAAAACTGCAAAAAGAAAAAAAAAAAAGCTAACATGAATATAGACAGTCCCTGACTTAGAGATGATTCATTTGTACTTTAAATTTTGATCCTTTCCTGGGCTATCTATCTACACACACATACACACACACAGAGTACACAAGATATTCAATGCTTAATTATAAAATAAGCTTTGTGTTAGATGATTTTGCCCAACTATAGCCTACTATAAATGTTCTGAGCATATTTAAGGTAGGCTAGGCTAAGCTAAGACATTTGGTAGGTTAGGTGTATTAAATGCATTTTCTTTTTTCTTTTTCTTTTTTTTTTTGAAAATAAGAGTCTCATTCTATTGCCCAAGACTAAAATGCCATGACATCAGCCTAGCTCAAAGGAATCTCAAATTCCTGAATTTAACCAATCCTCCTGCCTCAGCCTTCCTAGTAGCTGGGACTATTAGGCTCATACCACAACACCCAGCTAGTTTTTCTATTTTTAGTAAAGACAGGGTCTCACTCCTGCTCAAAGTGGTCTCAAAGTACTGAACTCAGAAAATCCACCCACCTTGGCCATCAGAATTTTAAAATTCTGTTTTAAAAAATTGATCGATATAAAATCCTTGCCATGAGGCCTAAATGCAAGCAGGAACAGGAGATGATCAGTTTCTGTGGGTGCCGCTAAGGGATAAATGGTGAGCAGAAGCAGGACCAAATTCACAGGAGCCACATGCAGGCAAAAGAGAGCCACACCTCTCTTAGAGGACATCAAATACAAGGTATCACATGTGCACACACCCTGTGGGAGGTGAGCTTCCTTTACTGTGGAATGCAGAAAGAGGTGTTAAGAAGGATTTGATGGGTAAGAAGACTTTCGGCCCAATCAGTTAAGCAGCCTCAGGAGTTCAAAGTCCAGGGACTGTATACACCTTATCTGGGCCACGTGTAAAGTTACTTTTGGGTCAGATCAAAAGTCCCTGTTTTCTGCCCTGTAATAAAAGGCATGTCAGGATCTAGGTTAGTGTGGATGGCAGATAGGCCACCAATGTGGATGGATTTAATCCCCTCCTGACTTCTCAAACACAGGACACTGACATCCAGCTCCTCCTGGGCACAGCATGGCCTGTGTCAACATCATGAATTAATAGCCATGATTGGAATGAGGGCAAAATGGGGAGCAGGGTCAGACAATGCATCAGGTTACCCAGGTTCTAAGCCCAGCCCCAACCAGTGACAAGGATCAAGAGCTTCACTTCTCTGGGTCTGTTTTCTCATCTGTGAAATGGGAAATAAAGGTCTACTGTAATGAGACATATGTGGATAATACCAGAACATCTCAGCACATATAAGAGGGGCCTAGGGTTATTATTTCTACCGTAATGACCTAGAGAAACTTTCACCCTGTTCACCACCCGCACGGACCAATCCCTTGGCAAGTTCTGTTGGGTCACACACTCCTCTGAAGCACTAAGGCCACCATTCTCTCTCCTCACCCTGGCAGAGGCTGCCATCCTCATGGCCCCACTTCCACTCCCACCTCTTCAGTCTATGCTCCTCAAAGCAGCCAAAGGGAACAAGAGAGGTGACACTTAGAATCAAATCCAAACTCTCTACTGGGCTCTCCCCCTTGCCCGGTCTTCAACCTCATCCTACAATGCTCCCACTGGTCCGGCTATTTTGATGTTCCTTGACACACCAAACTCATTCCTGCCTCAGAACCTCAGCACTTGCTGTTCCTTCTGCCAGGAAAGCTCTTCCTCAGATCTTTCACAAGGCTGGCATCTTCGTGCCATTTTGGTCTCAGCTGATGTCACCAGGCTAGAAAAGCTCAGCCCTTCAGTTGGCTAGCTTCCCACAGCCCCTCCCCCTTCCCAGAAGGGTCTCTCTCACCATTCTGCTTTAATGACTTCATGGCATTATTCATCCCCATCTAGAATTATCTTATCAATTTGTTTACTTCTTTATTGTCTAAGTTCCTCAATAACTCCAGGAAGACGTGCTCTGTCTCTAGCACCTGAAACATGTGTGATGTCCAGTAAATATTTGCTGAATAACTCAACAATTAAATGAATTAATGAACTGCACATCATTACACAATAAATCTTCTCCCCCACAAAAGGAATAAATGTACTACAATCTCCAGAAGCAAAGAAGGCCCTTAGATGTCCTGCAACGTAATGAGTGACCGATTCCAAAGCATCTGAATGACTTCGGGTATGCTACTGCTCTAAAGAATTTATGACCCAGACAACAGACGCTGGGGTCAAAGCTTGCCCCTGGCCAGGCTACTAGAAGAACTAGCCTCTCTAATGGAGCAGAGCCCTTATTGTTCTTTTGTCTAGGAATGGAGTGTCACATCAGAAGAAATCCAACCACTCAAAAACCTCTAGCCCTAAGCATAAAGGAGTAATCCCCTGGCCTGAAGCAGGAACTCTCCAAAGGCTATAAGGATGGAAAATACATTGGAGGGGAGGGAGGGTATGAAAATGGCAATGTCAACAATCTAGAGTCTTCTCTTCCTGGTTACTCTGACTGACAAATAAGCACAGGCCCCACCTGGTCAAAGGTAAGGCCTGAAGCAGCCATGCCCACACAGAGAGTGACTGGGACCAAGTCAGAAGTTGATTCCCAGGCCCAGGGCAGGGTGCCAGCAGTAACATAGACCAGTCAATGCTGAATGAATGAACACAAAACAAAGACAATAGATTTCAGTCACTGAAAGAAAAATCAGCAGATAAGAAACCACTGGCCCAATTGCTTAATACTCATTTCTAATGTAAACAAAAGTTCAAAAGCATCAGTACCCTCAGGACAACTGAATAATGGATGAGGGGAAGTGTCTTTTTAAAGGAATAGTCCAGCTAATAAATGAAGAGGTGGGTAGAATTACAATATCATGGTTTTTGCAAACCCCAAATGAAATAATGGATCTAAGCAATAGTCACCCATGGCCACTGTTCATCACAGTACACAAGGAACCACATGCTTTACACACCTCCTAAAGGACATACACCAACACCTAGGAGAATGTCTTCCCGTCCCTTCCCTGTCAAAGAGAAAAAGTGTGTGTGTGTGTGTGTGTAAGTACATCTCAACCTAGTCTCTAAATCCAACTACCCATTTAAAGGAAAAACAGGGATGGGGAATGAGTTAAAATACTGCAACAAAGATAAAATCAGTTAGATCTAGACCCGATCATACACAGGACAAATGACATGGCTTTGCCCAGCAACTAAACTGTACAAGAAAATAACGAAAAGGGATAGGGGAAGAGCATAGACTAAGTGAGACTTAACAAGCACATGAACCAACTCCAAAGATGGCCCCTGTTGGGTCCTGATTCATATAAACCAATTCTAGAAAAAATATTTATGAGAAGACCTAAATGTTATGAGAAAATCTAAAATGTTAACACTGACTGGATGATGTAAGTAATTATTTTAATCAAGACAACAGTCTTGTCACAACATCTTTAAAGAATCCTTATCTTTTACAGATAAATATTTGTCTATTTAGCTTTAAAATAATCCACTGAAGGGAGGGGAGGAGGTAGGTAGTGGCAGATATAGACAAAACCAAAGTGGTCAAGAGTTAATAGGAGTTAAAGCAATGTACTTTTTTTTAAAGGTATCTAGAGGTGATTTCAAACGTAAGGTGACTCTGAGAAGAGGCTCATGATGACTTTCACTACCAGGTGCTAATGGTCCCTTCATGTCCTCTTCCTGCTCATTACCCTCCTATGGCCCCATCTCACCCTCGGTAAAGCCAGAAGTCCTCCCTGTAGCCCATAAGGCCCCTCACAGTCTGCCCCCATCCACCCTTCTGCTCTCATTTCCCACCACTCTTTCCTTCACTTACATCCCAGTCCCTGCCAACCACTCTGAAGTCTCATCTCAACGTCTTTGTGCTGGTCCTTCCCTCTGCCCCAAATACTGTTCCCCCAGATACCGGCATGGCTCCCTCACTCCCCCCTCCTTCACTTCTGCCCAAAAATCACGTCAGCAGAATGGCCTTCCCTGAGCATCACATGTAAAGCAGCAACACCACACGCTTCCTCTTATCCCATGCATCCTCCTCTTTTTCTTCACACCTCTAACTTCTTTCTGACTTACTATAAACTGGTTCGCTTACTATCTCTCCTTTTGTACTCTATACATTGATGCTGTTCATTTTTTTCTACTTTTAATTTTTTTTATTCTTTTCAGCCTATTACTATATGATGTCATTAAGCGATTTTCGGCCAATTTTTCTCTACGAATCCAAATTGAACCAAAGGGCTGCTGAAACAGACCGAAAAATTAACCAGGCATTTGGCAATGATAGCGTTAATGAATGCACTGTTGACGTTGGTTTGCGAAATTTCATTATGGAAATTTTAGCCTCGAAGATGAGCCCCAAAGTGGTCGATCTAGAGTAATCCAGGACAAGGATTTGAGGACCCTCGTGGAGACTGACCCATCACAAATGGTGCGTGGGATGGCAGAAGAACTGGGTGTCAGCTCCCATGTGGTTTTTGATGGTTTAAAATGTATTGGAAAGGTCAAAAAGCTCGAAAATGGGTGCCCCATGATTTAAACAATTGGCAGAAATTGTTACGTTTCGAGGTTTGTTCTTCATTGCTTTGGCGCAACCAAAATGATCCTTTTTTGGATTGGAACATCACGTGTGATGAAGAGTGGATTCTCTATGATAATAGGAAACGTTCAGGACAGTGGTTAGACACCGATGAGCCACCCAGGCATTTCCCAAAGGCGAAACCCCACCAAAAAAAGATCATGGTTACTTTATGGTGGTCAGCGGCTGGTGTGATTCACTGTAACTTTCTGCAACCAGGCCAAACCATCAAGGCAGAGTCCTATTGTGAGGAAATCGATGAAATGTACTGAAAATTGCATCAGCAGCAGCCAGCACCGGTCAACAGAAGAGGTCTGATCCTCCTCTACGACAACGCTCGGCCGCACGTTTCACAAATCACTGTCTGAAAATTAAAGGAATTGAGCATCGAAGTTCTGCCCCACCCACCATACTCCCCAGACCTCTCGCCAACCGACTACCATCTTTTCAAGCACTTCGATAACTTTCTCACCGGTAGAACCTTTGCCAATCAGGACCTAGCAAAAACG
>CAUYPK010118857.1:0-19832 GCA_963574355.1 Loris lydekkerianus
CTACTATGAAGCTAAATTACAGCTTTCACATGAAGGCTATAACCCAACTATAGCACAAGACTATGGGGAAAGGGCCAAGGAAGGGAAAGGGAGGGGGGAGGTTTTGGTGGAGGGAGGGTAATGGGTGGGGCCACATCTATGGTGCATCTTACAATGGGTACAGGCGATTGCACTAATGTACACAGCTATGATTTAACAATAAAAAAAAAAGAACCTCAGGAAAAAAATAATAATAATAATGATTGCCAATGGCTTACAACCTGTGCAGATAGTTAGATTCCCCACATAATTCTGTTCCATGAACACTCAGAGTAAGAAGACAGGTGAGAAGCATTAGCTTTGACTTTTTAAAGTTGTATTAACCAATCAAATTTATTTATCTAAAGAAATCTTATTTGTAGATACTTAAGACTATTTGATTTCCCCCTACTAACCCTCAGCCCCAACTATACCCCTATGCTGTACCATCCACATTATGAAATTAATGTCATCAATGAACAGCTCTTAGAAGAGATAGATTAAATGATGAAACCAATACAATTTCTCCTACATGGACTTGTTATGTCATCATATTTTACACTGCTAAAGGAACTGACATCATTATTAGCCAATCAATATTAATGAATCATCTTTAAACAAATGACAATGCAGACTATAAAATTACCACCAAATAAAGATATGCTTTTAATTTCCAAGGGCTTAAAGTCTAAGAAAAAATTTAATATAATTATGCATAACATAACCAGATTTCATCTGGCCAACAGAAATCAAATGATGAATCATACATCCACATACAAAGAGTTCTCCAGTTATATTATGGGGTTCAGTGTACTATTGTTACTTCATTTCATTGTTTTGTCTTGAATGAATATAATAATAGAGAAAAGCTTACTAAAAATGGAAATGAGTAAAAAAATAAGGAAGGAAACAGAACTACAATGTATTGAACTTATATTCTGGGTCACACATTATGCTTGACTGTTTCTATTTATTCTCAAATAGTTCTCACAACAGTCCTTTGAGGTTAGGAAAATATGTATGAAATTGAGGCTTCAAGAGATTAAGGAATGATGTCTTTTCAAGTCCATAGCTTTAAACCCAGATGAGTCTGCCCTCAAAGTCTCATGTCTTATTGTTCTTCCATGCTGAAGAGAAGATGCATCCGACAGGCTTTTATAGTGTGTCCATTGTAAGCCAGCCAGATGCTTAACTGTGGAGTCATGGAACAGGAACTTGGAATAAGAACTTTTTTCAAAATTTATTCATTCCACAAATATTTATTGGATATTTAACCTGAGCCAGACCAAGAAGATGGATGCTCCTACCTGGAAATGTTGACAGGAAATAAAAGATAAATATTAGTTAATTGTTGACAATTATTGAATATCACCCAGTCTCGTTGGCTGCTTTCCCGAATGTCATCTGCAGTGGGTCAGTAACATCACATTACTGGGGGCTTATGATTTCCAGGGCTATATCCTTTTACTTTTAACAATAGTAAAATTTCTGGGATAATTCTGATTTCTCTCATTTTTTCCTATTACAGCATACATATGTTCTACATATTACTAACTTTTTTAAGTTCAAATAATTTAGCTCCTCTTTAAAAATGTATAAGCAATTTTTTGGTATCTTTTGTAAAAGTTATGCAGTGCCAAGTTCATAGCAGACATACACAGGGGATTTTCTTCTCCTTCCTCGGAAGAAACTTAAGAGAACATTAACCCAATGCGCTAATTTTACTGAAAAAGACACTAAAAACAAAGACAAGGCTTGAAGTTCCACACTTACATGACCAGTTCATAGCAGCACTTGGACAAAAACCTCAAGTCTCTCAACTTCTGGGCTAGTATTTTTTATTCGCAATTCTATGTTTCCCCACCACTTCAGGAATTTAGTCAACTCCTGAAATCTATCCAATTTATAACTCTAATTATGAGTATGTAAGTCACAAAATTTTCTGCCTGTTCCGATGCCCATTCTCTAATTAAACAAGTGATAAAAGATGTGACTAATGTAATGAACATCAAAAAAGGAGAAATAAAGAAATAAACATTATGAGGTTATAAGTTGGCTTGAGATCATTCACTGGTCTTCATTATACTTATTTGTACAAGCTTAAGTTTGATCCAAATAAGCTCCAACTCTACATTCTAATTCAGCAGAGTGGCAGTTTTCAGAGGTTGTATGCATTTACAAAACAGTACTACATCAAAATCAATCAAGAATGTTTAAGTTCCTGTATGCAAAAGACATAAGATGTTATCATAGATAATACAGAACATAAAAGTGCTTCTAAGACTGAGTCCCTGGTCTAAAAAAGGAGGCAATCTTTTCATAAAAATAAAATTTCTTGGGTGGCACCTGTGGCTCAGTGGGTAGGGTGCCAGCCCCATATACTGAGGGTGGCGGGTTCAAACCCACCCCAGCCAAACTGCAACAAAAAAATAGCCGGGCGTTCTGGTGGGTGCCTGTAGTACCAGTTACTCGGGAGGCTGAGGCAAGAGAATAGCTAAAGCCCAAGTGTTGGAGGTTGCTGTGAGCAGTGACACCACAGCACTCTACTGAGGGTGATAAAGTGAAACTCTGTCTCTAAAAAAAAAATTCTTTCAAGAGAGAAATCATATTATTCATTCACTAGTCAAGTTATTTACTGAGCATCTATTCTATGCAAGCACTGTGTTAAGGGGATCATTAGCAAAAAAGAAGCTAACCTGGCATTTTGCTTGTTTGAGTGGGTAAATAGATGAGTGAATTACATAGTATTGAATGGCTGAATGAATAAATAAGAAATGTAGGCCTAATATTTGATGTTGTTCATGAAGATGCTTTGTGTATATAGCCTAATAATCTGAAGGAGTTCCCCCTCCCCCAACTCATAGGTCTTGGTAGGCTAAAAAAATTATGTACTTGTGATAAGTTTTGTCTATCATGCAACACCACCAAGTTTTCATTCATCACACCTGTGTTACTTTTTTTGCCATCTTTTTATTTCAGGTTAATGTGAGGGCATAACTAGGTTACAATACTTGCATTTGTTAGGGCAGGTCCCTCTTATAGTTATGTCCCACACCCAAAAGGTGTGCCATGTACCCTTACATTGTGCCCATTAAGTGGGAGCACAGCAATCCCCTCCTCCCCTCTCCGCCATCTAATCCCTCTACCCCCAACTTGAATTGAATTGAGTTTTTCTCTTATGTGGCTGTGTATTAGATCATCTACTGGCTTCATATTCTGTGTTTCTTTTATTTGCCTCTCTGCCTCTCTGCTGTAGTTCATGAAGGGTGATAGTCTCACAGCCACCATATAATTCCTGATATATTCAGTCGCTCCAACCCAACTGACCAGCTCTTTTTCCATGAAATGCCCCCACATCACCTTTAAGATCTACCACTGAATTATTTCTCTTCAGTGTTTTTTTTTTTTTTTTTTTTTTTAAAGACTCCGTTTTCTTTCCACAAAAATATTGGCTTTTCTAAATACTTTATCTCTTCCTCTTTTTTTCCCTCTATTTATTTTCTCTCTTCTTTTGGCATCATCTATCATCCATCATCCCTGGGCATCCCTGTGTCTGTTGGCCTGCTCTCTCTTTTATGATACAAGTCTACGGTTCCAATTGCCTTCTCCACGTTCCAACTTTCTGCCAGCTCCTCAAACTAAATATTTCTTCAGCTGAACCAGTTCCAAAGGTTGGTTTCTTCTCACTTTTCCCAGTTCTGTTGAGGGAACTTCTCTAGGCCCCCCAGGATCAAAGTCTTGCCTTCACCCTTAATTCTTGTGTTTTTATCCCTCATTTAACTAGTGGGAGAGTCCTGTAGATCCTATTCTCTAACTTATGTTTGTGTAATTTGCTCTCTCCATTTCATGAAATGACAAACATTTTATTTCCAGTTTTTTCACATCTCTCAACCATATGCAGAGATGACAGCAATTCTTCTCACTTTCTAACCTGTAACTTGGGTTTTTCAGATTTTTGCCATAGTCTGGTATCCCAGAATGTACATCCCTTAGATAAAATTTAATCTTTGTTTTCTGCCATGTCTCTATATTCTCCTACTGATGGAGACATTCTAAATTATATTCTATTATTTCCAATTTTTTAATGCACTTTCATGTCTTTGCATGTTATTCATTTTGATTGGAATGCTCATTCTAATGCATTTGCCTCACAAACTTGCATTCATTTTTTAAGACTTAGCTGAAGTATCACTCTAAAAAAACAAATCACCTTTATAACTCTCTGGGGGAAGTTGCAACCATATTTATTATTAGAGTGTTAAGAAGAAAAGTATAACTTTATCTCTTCTGTCTCCCATAGAGTTATAAATAAATGACTATAATATAACTTAATAGGTGTGTTTAAATAGTGGCTTATCTGTCTGTACTCCATTTAACTCTGAGTGTCAGAAGGTAGAAGATTGCTTTATTTCTCTTTGTCTAACTAATTATTCATATGGCTCATACTCAGTACTTTATAAACACTTGCTAAATGCACCTTAAAAATTTAGCTTCAGTTATTATTAAATATGTGGGAGATCTTAATTGTTTTTTTTTCCTCTGAATTCTATCCAATTTAGAAATAGATACAACGAAGGAGCATATACATCTGTTTTTTGGTTGGCAATCCCACATAAGAGAACTTGGCTGAGCCACTAATTGAGGCTCTAATCTGAGCCTCTTTGAACTACTAAAGACAGGTGAATAGGCTTGAACTGAGAGAACAGAAGCCTGCTTCCAGAGTGGACAGTGGGAATATGAGTTGAGGCCCCCCATGGATAAGCATAAGTGGCCCATGATGATGAGAAAGAGCTTATTAGCTTTTGAGGCACTCACTGGGAGTGTGAACTAATCATATTGGTCATTCTTCATTATAAAAGGAGAAATGGATTATGGAATTAGAGTAGAATGGCTAGCTTGTCCCAGGTTGCCTAAGACTTTCTTCATTTTAGAACCAAAATTTCCACATCCATATCTGGATAAACTGGAACAGTTGGTTACCCTAAAGTAGAAACAAGGATGAAGCCTCTCACTTGTGAGAGAACCAAATTTGTGGGAGGAAACAAAATTACAGTGACAACAACTCTCTCCATTGTGTGCTCTTCAGTACTCTAACTGTGAGTGATTATACCTGGCCCACCAAATGAAGTATGAAATATTCTACCAGGCACTCTAGGGCCTCTTCAGTTTAGCCCCAGTCCACCCTTTTATTTACAACTGATTATTCTGCAAATATCTACCAGCACCTCCCATTGGCCAGTTGATTTTTAAAGTTATGGGACAATATAGTAAAAGAAAAAAAATTAACATAAAAAGTCTTTAAGTTTCCTGTAGGAAAGGTTTGTTGTGCTATGCAGGCTGTAATATGGCTGGGACTCCTCCCCACAGCTTGAGCTTCCCTCCCCTTGAATGTGGGTAGACCTGCTGACTTGCTTCTAATAAACGGAATAGTGCAGAGGTGATGGGATGGTGGCATGTCACTTCTGAGATGAGATTAGGTTATAAAAAGACGGCAGCTTCTGTTCTGGATATTCTCTCTTAGGTCATCTCCCTGAGGGAAGTCAGTTGTCATGTCATTAAGGCAGCCTGTGAAGAAGCCCACATGGCAAGGGACCAAGGCATGCTGGTGCCATGCTTAGTGAGCTCAGGTGGCAATCCTGTTCCACACCACGTCCCGTGCAGCTGAGCTTTCAGATGAAACAGCAGCTCAGCCTACAGTATAACTTAACTCATGAGAGATTTTGAGCCAGAGGTAACTAGATTCCAAAACCATAGAAACTATGGGATAATACAATTTTGCTATTTTAAGCCCCTGAGTTTTGGAGTGATCTTTTATGGAACAATATGTAATTGATACTTGTGCATCTTCTGTTAGCTTAGTGCTGATATTAGCATTTTTATGAAGTATAATGAAGGAAATAACTAACCCCATACTCTAATAAGGATGCTATAAACTTCCCAATAAACATGTTTAACAGAATGTAAGAACAAGTTCTAATGGCAGCTTCTGGAGGCTTTAGACCAGGAACAGGCGATACCCGGGTGTAGTCCTCTTGTCCCCTTCCTATGTGTGTTCCCCATAACCTCATCTATGCAACAGGATGTCCACTCCTTGTTGCAGGCTCTTTGATACAGGCTTCAGAATGAGTCACCTGTGTTTTACCTTTAGAAAGGCATTCTAATCTGAGCACAATTTGACAACTGAAGATTCTCTGGAAGCTAATGTCTTTCAGTGTTAAGGGTATAGGAAGGCCTTTTTAACAAGCAGACCAGGAACAGGCAGGAACCAACACTGGTTTAGTGGGCTGGCCCCAGTGCAAGACAGCTTGGGTTTGTAATACCAGCTCTGCTACTTGCTAACTGGACCTTTTGCTCCCTTCTTTTTTGTCAAAAGCAATCTTGTAGAGATGTTGTAAGGATTAAATGAAATTAAAGAGAGAACAATGTTTTGAAAACAATCTGAGCACTCAAAATGTAAGCAATGTATTCCTTTTAAAATTAGAAAAGAAAAATCTGTTCTTGTATGTACCTTATGATAAAATTTCCTACGTCAACATTTCACAGATAGGGCTACCTTAGGCACTACAGCTTAATCATTACATACTTGATACTGTGAATGCTGCCGATAATTACTCAGCCAGTTGGGAATACAGTATATAGTACCTTTCTTTACTAGGTATTTTTAGGGAATGGTATTCCTACAACTCACTCTCATTTTTGTAAGACGTAGATTCCACTGTTCTCTTGCAAAGGGGTAAAAATTTACATCCATGATCATAATTCCAGATTTCTCTTTCTTCTGACTCATAAATATTACATAAATTAGGCAGAGCATAGATTGTAGCTTTCTTGTTTACTATGACGAGGGGAAAGACCAATATTCCATTTCTATTTTGAAGTCAACTGCCACTTAATTGTGACATAAATTGGTGATTTTGACCTTTCTTATAAATGGGCCCCACAACTTTTTGACAATGAGCATGTTTTAAATTTTTTTAAGTAAGTGAGGGAGAAAGAACCTAAGTGTATCAACTAAAAGTCATAATGGGCAAGTGGTTGTGAAAATGAGTTCATCAACCCTGTCCTTAGATCTAGATCTACTAAGCATGCTCCATAGTGCACTAAACTCATGATTAAAGGGGATAATAAAATAAGTCAAGATAATATGACAGTGCCCGTCATCTACCAAAGGACACAGCCAGGTCAGAAACTGCATCCAAAAAGAATGTCCAGTCTCTAGCCATGTATTTATCCTTTGGTTTACACAAAGGACAACATTTAAGCATTCCACCAACTTGCACCAAGTTCTATCAATTTTAGTTCAAGTATTTGAGGGATAATTGTTGGACAATATTCATTTAGTTACACTATTCATTAAATAAAAGCAAAATTATTACAACATTCAACATTTATGTAGTGAAAACCAACTTAGCTCAGTTCACTATAAGCCAACATCTTTTACTTGTTATTGCTATTTTATTTCATTCCAATGGCTTTAAAATGCATAAAATCATCTTTCATATTTTAACGTGCCAAAAATTTATATCCTATTAATACTAAGAAATGTGAAATGTATTTGAGCATTAATCCATTGTTTTATACAAGTTATATGAATTACGTTCACTAATACAAATACATATATATATACTTTCATTCCCTTAAATCACACACAGAAACATGTTAACATGTGCCAAGTAGTTTTTACGGAACAGCTAAAACATAGCAGATTGATTACACCAGAGAAGATTCATCACTGAAAAAATTAGAGGGCCTTTTTGTTTTCTTTTTCTAACCTCTTTTCTGGATTTAATATATTCATTTCTATATTCCATAGGTTTAGCCCCCATCCTGTGGCCACGATTCTCTTATCAATTTAGAACTTCTTCACATCTGCCTTGCAAACTGAAAAAAAGATTCTAAAAGCTGAAAAGTAACCTCGAGGGATTTCAGACAGATGGAAGTTGGACTCAGTAGTACAGACACTCGATCAGCACTTCACGCATCCCCATCAGTGGTACAAGCCTTGACTTAGGAATGGTGATCTTATGATTAATAAACTCTGGCCCTGTTGTGTTCTCTCTCTGCCTCTTTCTTACCCTACCCCCCACCATCCAACACACACTACTCCTCCTTCCCTTTCTTTTTCTTGTATCAAATCATATGAGAAAACAAGACACTTCTGATATAAGCAAGAAAACTTAAGAAGAAACATTTTCGAGCTGTACATAATGATAGATCTTAGCCCCATTGCTTGGTGATTAGTCACTTTGGCATTAGCAAAGAACGAGCAGGAAAAAAGAAAAGACTACAATGGTGAACAGAGACACAAAAATAAATCTGAGTTTTCCTTTTACCATTTTCCTCTTTAATGACTCCACCATTTTGTGTTAAAATATACATAACACAAAATTTAACATTTTACCCACTTCAAGTGTACATTTTAGTATTAAGGGCATTCATACTGTTGTGTTATTGTCACCATCATCCATCTCCATAACTTTGTTATCTTGGAAAACTTCACACCCATTAAATAATAACTCCGTCCTTTATTTTCATTTTCTTAATGGCTAACATGTGTCAAGCAGCCAAGCTTTTTAGCATTTGCTGTATACTTATCTGATAAAGAGGAAAGTCATCTACCCCCAGGGAGTTGACATGTTAAGACAGAAAGATGGACAAAGACACATCTCACAAGGCCAGTCACTAAGCACTCACCTGACACTTAGGCAGGTGTTACACTTAAGAGAGTTTCAAAGTAGAATAGCTGATAGGTTTAGTTTCAGATTTCTCACTAGCAGTGCAAAATCCATGCCTCTAATTCAGGGGAATTTGCTATTTTTAAAAATGATGAATCCTTTCAATGAGAAGTAATGGTGCCTTTATTTTAACCGCACCTCTCAGAATGTATTTCTGATGATTCCTTTGTGTTTATTTCACAAATTCCCTGGGGTAGTTTTAGGTCACCTGAGAGAGACACTGCCTATTCCTGAAAATCCCAATGCTTCCCAACACATCCCACGAACTACTGTTGGCTGCTATGCACAGAGACGGGGCTGGCTGAAACCCCAGTATCCCTGAGTCTATGTGTGAGCTACAAGCCATTCTGCTTTCCAACTCTGTCATGTCAGAATGCAACAAATTACATTACAAAATTTCCAAGCCCAGCCTAACAAGAGATTAAAGGTCCCTATTTTTTCTAAATTATCTTTATTGATGCATGTAATATTATTGAAAAATTATATCACAGAGAAAATGTTCCATTGAGCTACAAGTCCCTGCCTGCAGGAATGTGCTGTGAATATACAGGGATGAACACATTGCTATCTTTACAACCCATTTTGCACTTATTACAGCTTTCTAAAAACAAACAAGTAGTGGAAAGGTGGGAGTATTCTTTTTTTATTTTAAAAAGTTTACGGGGTACAAGTTGAATTTCATTATATGTATCTTTTGTATAGTCATGGAGGCTGAGATTGTGGTGAACCCATCACCCCAGTAGTGTCCATATTACCCCAAAGGGAATTTTTCATCTCTCTCCCTTCCCCCTTTTGAGTCTCCCATGTTTATTGATAAACATTGTATTTCTCTAAAAAATTGGTTGCATCACTCACAAACAAACAAACACCTCTTATTCACCTCCCTATCTCAGGAGGTCAGCATTGAAAATCTACAGTTCAATTTCTCTTTTTTAAATTGAAACCAAGTATTGTGCTTTTTTAAAAAAAATTGTTGTTCTTATTCCATGGCATCAAACAGAAAGAGACATGCTGATATATTCCAAGTTGACTATTTGTGTTCTTTTTTGCCAGTGATCATTAATTTCAGTTGGACAGTTATTCATGTGAGCAATTTTCCACCATGATGACTGAGAAAAAAAATTGAAGGGCTAGGCTTTTAAAATGGTAATATGTGGAAAGAGATATAATTCTATTGCAAAACATATTCCTCAAATTTTATATTTGGTCTCCTGTGATATAAACCATATCTAGTTTATGCTAGCTAGTTCAAACTGTTTTTATTGAAATCTTGGTCTGGGAAAACAAGGATTGAATCTTTTAAAAGCTCATTTGGAGTACAAATATTTGAGCTCTAGCCATAGTACATCTATAAAGAGATCTAGAATTTAGGTAGATAACACCAATGGAAAAGCGTATTTCTTCACTTCGATTTTCTCATAGAAAATGACATACATGCTGCTTTAAATAGCTACTGCTGCTTCATGAAATTTTTCAAGAAATGATCTTTTTGAAAGGATTTTGCTCAGCACACACTGCTTCTGCTGGTGCTTTAAGCTTGTTACTGAATTTATATGGAAATGAAAGATGGAGACAGAGATGCAAACCGAGCGTTTCACAAACTCACCTTTGCCTGGCCTCACATAAAGCAATTGACCTCATTAGCTCCATCACTAACTGGTTTATTTTTCAGCCTCTCTTTCTAGCCAAAATAACATCAGAATCACCCAGGACTGTGTCCCTAGATGCCATCTTTATAGCACATATATCAATCACCAAACACTTCAAAGGAGTGATGGTCATCCCATGGGACCAAAGGGACATCTTCTGATTAGGCTGAACTTCCTCAGATGTTGCCACCTGTCAGCTTTATCTTGTCCAGTTATCAGGACTTTTGTAACTGTAGTTAATTCAGTCTTTAAAGGAATCATTTGTCTCTGTTAGACAAAAACCATACAATATAGAATCTTAACACTAAGAAATAACTTGGAAAAAAAGATCTAGTCCAACATCTTATATTACAGATGAAGAAACTGAGCTTAAAATGTTTAGTTATAGATATGAGCCAGAACTAATCTGGTATACTGGTTATGTGTTTACTGTTTTATCTTGTAAGTAATTTTCAGAGTTATGTCATTTATTTGATGTCTACATGGAAAGTGAAGTCTTTTAAAATATGACAGGGACTACAAAAATATCATTTCATATGTAAAGGTATAAACTATATTCTCAAAAGAGTTCTTGTTTTCTTTAATCCTTTTAAATTATCTTTTACCATCTGTACAACATTAACTTATCCTCTATAAGAAAATCTAGAAAAAAAATTTCTGTAATTTTATTACATTCTGTCAAATTGAAACACACATTAATTAAAACCTTAAAGAATTATTGTAATCACTTACTATTTTCCTGTAATAATTTTCAAATTTTGAGATGGAGCCAAATACTTTTCTGAGCATAAAATTCTAACAATGCACAGAGGTGATAGATATTTGGCAAGATTTGCAGATAAAATGGATTTTTTAAATGTGTTTGAGGAGCTTCTCTTATGGGATGTACTTAAGGACATCACACTTAAAAGAAAGCTTGAAACAATATCATGTTCATAAAAATTAACTGCTCTCTTACCTAATGTACAAGGCCTGAATTCATGTTTTAAAATGCTTCTCCCATAGCTACTGATATCAGAGTTGGGTTAAACTTGACAATAAATGTTTGCAATAATAAGACTTAAGAAGTCTTCACAAAGCCTAATGTTTATTTATTTACATTATTTCTGTACTCCAAAGGTGGAGTACAGTTAAGAGATAGTTCTATTTGTAAAGGCAAGCTATGGCTCTAGCATGATACATTCTTCTCATTTGTCCAGTCATTTTCGAGTCAGGGATTCAATAGGTGATAATATAATAGGTGGGGGTGATGAAGGGACTACTTTCAATGATGCAGAGTTAAGGGCAACTAGCAAGGAATGGTGCCTCCCATTGACCAACCCAAGCAGAATAAAGAGGGTCAGAGAAGCCTGCCATGAAGACCATAGAAATTCACTTTAGCTTCCAAGTGCACAGAGAAAACAGGGTGGAGGATGAAGAGTGGATCTAACAGGGGCAAAGAGCAAGTATTCAGCACTTCCCCTCACATGGAGCCACTACTTTTTGTGCACTCCCTTAGCATTTTATACAGTTCTGCATAGCATTTATCATCTTGTACTTTGTTACTGTCTCTCAATATTCTATGAGCATTACTCTCTGAAACTAATGACTGACTTATATGTGATTTTAACCATTTCAAGTCTGCGATTAGGGCAAGAAAGGCAAAATACAGCCTACCAAATTCTGGTTGCCAAGGTCAATGGAAAAAAGCAGGGGGAAGGAGATGGGATTGCTTTTCTCCCTTTCCAGGGATTAGGGGATGGTTTGCTAGGTGAAAAGCCCACTGTAAGGACACCAAGGTAACAGGGGATAAGGTATGGACATGGACAGGCAAGCTTAACTCCTTAGGAAAGAGCCTAGATAAAGATTTCCCACCTTGCACCCACATCCCTGGGAGGCTCATTTAAGTGGGGCTGTGGGGACACAACTACAGTAGCAGAGGTTCATTCTCATTTTTATTGGCCTACAACTATGTTTCACACAGATTTCTCTTCTTTTCATAAATTTATTCATTCACAAATTTATTCCCAGAGCCTCCCATACAGTAGGAAAAATAGCAACGTGAGAAATGAGTATGGATGCTGTCCCGAAAACGTGAACCACTTTAAAATCACTTCGTCCCCTCAATTGTTATATACATGCAGAGATTTATCATATGTCAGCTATATTGGAGATGAGGCCTTCAATCTACCCTTGAAAAAGTATCATTTGTCCTGCAGAGCAGAACTCCAGGGACACCATAATGTCGTATTTATTCATTAACACTTGTTCAAGTCCCCCCAACTAAACTATATTAGATGAGCCTCTCATCAGGTAAGCTGGCCGTATCTTCCACCAGAACATGTCCAGATGGCTGAACAGTAAGCAAAGATTTCTAAAAACATTAAGCAAATTTAATTTTATCAAACATGCCATTTACTGTCATAAAATATCCACTTAATTGAAAAATAAAAGGCAGGCATTAGTATATGCTAATTTGTGTATTTTTTCTTCCCTCATAAATATTACCCAACTCTGATTTAAATTGTTGTTTAAGATTACATATTGGCATCTCTCTTGGATCTTTTCTTTGTCCCTTTGAGGATACTTTCTCTCACTGTGCTCCAAATCCTAAAGCAAATGAGTAGAAATGCTAATTCAATGTTTTGTATTATTTGTTTTATAGCTACAGAAATATCACAGTTATCTAGAAGTCTAGCATTTGAAATATCATTCAAATGTAAAAAATAAACAAGAAGAAGAACACTAATCAAACCTTTCCATATGTCTCTGCAATAACCTAATATAAACCAATAAACAAGAAAGAAAGAAAAAAAAAAAAAAAAACCTTTCTGAACTTCTCTGCAGTAAGCTTTCGTACTTAAGTCCATAAAAGAAGGCTTCAACGAAGGCTATTCACAATATTTTTGTATTTCTATATCACAAAGGTTATCTGGTTTCCTAGTACATAATGTATTTGTGATAATTTTATGATGTGACCAAGAGCTGAGAACCTGGAGTTAAACTTACCTTCCACGTGGTTCACCCACAAGTTTCTTCCCTCTCTTCAGTTTTCTCACTGTAGTGGGGCACCTCTATGCTGGTCTCCAATGATTCCTGTTTCAATAGGGCCTGTGAAGTCCCCATCCCCTTGAATATGGACTAAATATACATACTCACTTTTAAGAAGAGTTAAGCATCAGAAGCAGTGAGTTGTCACCTCTGAGATTAGGTCATAAGCTCCATTTTGTAGGCTCTCTGTCACCTTTATTCTCTATCAAAATCCTTATTCAGGGGTCAGTAAGATGCACAGGTTATAAGCCGTCTCGTGGAGAAGCCAACATGACAAGGAAATGACGTCTCCAGCCAATAGAGTGCAAGGATGTGAGGCCTGTTAACACCCATGTGCGTGAGTTTGGAAGTGGATCTTCTGAGTCCTAACAAGAGTTGTGTGAGAGAACTCAAAAGTGGATTGTCCCAAGTGGAACCTTGAGATTACTGCACTCCTTCACTGTAGTCTTGTGAGAGAACCTAAGCCCAAACCACACAGCTAAGCTATTCCTGGATTCCTGACAATCAGAAACTGTGAGACAAATATGTGCTGTTTTTCAACCACTAAGCCATAGGATAATTTGTTACCTGGCAATAGTTAACTAACACAGATGTTGGGGATGAAAGTTGGTACTGTTTTAACAGAAATCTCAAATGTGGAAGTGGCTTTGGAACCAGTGAGTAGGTTTTGAGTAAAGTATTAATTAACATTTAATGTGCCTTGAGCACACTGTACAATTTGGGATTCTGAGGACACAGCAGGTGTGGCCTTGACTTAAGTAAGAAAGTTCTTGCTAGAAAATGGTTGCAAAACAATAAATGACTAATATAGCCATCTATCACACAGAATTTTCTGAAGATTGAATGAGTTAATGCATGAAATATCTAGTATAGTGCCTAGGACACAGTGATCCACTTAAATTATATATAAAAAAAGAAAACTAATTCAATTGCAAAAGTTGGCAAAAGAAGCCACAATTGAGAATAGTGAATAGTTGCAATAAAATTATAAAACTAGAAACTAAAATGAAAAACAGGGCACATTTGGTTAGAAGAAAACACCCCAGCAACCCATAGATGAATATAGCCATCCCTTGGTATCTATAGAGGACTGGTTCCAGGAATCCTGCAGATACCAAAATCCATGAATACTCAACTCTTACAGCCAGGCATGCAGACCTCATGAATGTGAAAAGTTAGCTCTCTGTATCCACAGGTTTTGCATTGTATGAATAATATATTTTCAATCTGCTTTTGGTTGAATTTGTGGACCTAGACGCCACAGATACAGAGCACCGACTATATTTCTGCCATATACAATAATGACTTTTTGTAAATACTCTTACCTAATATACATAAAAACCAAATATGTCAACATTTTCTCAAAATCAGTAACTTACAATTTCTCTGTTTCTGTTGGCAGATTTCGATTTCTTTAGTTTCACCATCTAGAATCTGCAGTCTTCTCTCTTCCTTGCTTTCTAACCCCTACCCTAATTAATTGCCAAATCCTGTTAGCTCTTCTAAATGCCTTCTCTGCACATCACTTCCTATATTTAATATTTTAAGCATCTCTTTCCTAACACTACACTTAGCCTTCTTTAACAGTTGCACAATGTATGCCCTGCATATGACTAAAATTCTTTCTGTCTGAGACAGACAACCTTGGCCCCTGTATATCCAGACACTGGGACTGAAACTCAGGCACCATACTTGATTTCTTCTCTTCACTTCTCATATTTAACAGGTAATTACGTTCTGGTCAGGACAGCAAGTTGGGGTGAAAAAAGACAAGTATCAAAAATACACTTTATGAGAACACTAACATTTAGGAAATTGTGAGTTAACAAGGAGTTACAGAAGTGTTTGTTTGTTTTGGTAGCCACTCATATATTGATTAAAGGAATCATTGAAAGAATAAGTATTTGTTTTCAAAAATAGCATGAATAATTATAATTTGTTCAATGAATGCGAAGGTGGTTGTAAGGAAGTCTATCAAAGTCATGCTTTAGATGAAGGCAACAAGGAAGGAAATATGTGATCATATCAAGGATACTGAAAAGTCATTTAATAAATTCAATAATCATACTTATATCACTCTGGGTAAGGGGTAAAAGTCCCAGAAGGGTTAAGTAAGCAAATGCTTTCCCCAAAAAACAATGATAAAACTGTACAAAATTATAAAAAACAATTATTTCAAACTCCAGAAATTAACCAAAGCATGCAACAAATTAAAAAGCATTATTTACTCCTGGTTATATTTCTTGTTGTGAACTCTCTTTTGTCTGATATTAATATAGCCACTTCTTCATTCTTTAGAAGAATATATACTTTTAACATATTTGTATCTTTATATACATGTAGAGTTTATTACTTATACATTTTATAATTTAAAACTTCTGAAGGAAACATGTTGCTCCAAAAGGTAAGAAAATTGTTTCAAGGAGACAATACTAAACACTGCAAAAATAAGCAAGTTTAGACAGACAAGCATCAGCATAAATGAACACTTCTGTATGTCACAAGATAGGCAAGATCATTCTTTCATTTATTCAGTAGATATTCACCAAGGACCAACTTTGTTCATAGTACTACATGGCTCTTGGCTGTGTTTATTGGAAGTGACATAATGGACCATAACATGGCCTGTCTCAAAACTTCCATAGGTAACTATGTGTGTAAAAGGACATACAACAGTAAAAAATAAAGACACTGTCCTACTTAATTTAATAACTTAATCTAAAATTTGTCCTAGAAATGATCCTTACATTGCAGAACTCCTGTAAGTGGCTGATAACAGAGGCTCCCATCCAGAAGGAGATTTAAAGGACAGAAATTTAGCAAGTAACCTGGTGGATTAGACCTGCACCAAGAGAGAAGATTGAAGAACGCACATCAACCCTGCTGAGGTGAGCTGTGACCCCAAAAATACAAACAAAAGGTACAAAATTCATCACCAAGCAGAAAGGATTCCCCTCACCCATGAGAATGGCTCGGAGTGCCCCACAAACAAACGAGCAGAGTTCAAAGGTCCGCCAGCTACACTCCACAGGAGAGACCCTCTAAAAATTGGACCTACCTTCCCTACTAGGGTGCTAGGGCGTTCTCCTGCCAGGCATAAAACTGTATAAAATTGTATATATTCTCTACTTGCAATTCTGAACTCCCAGAACTCCCTTCCACTCTCACTCTGAGGTCTGGAGGCCTGTCTCCCAGGAGTCCAGATTCTTGGGTGATTTCTCAAGGGATGTGGACAGGGGCTAGACTGCAGCTGGTCAGTGCTGATTCTGCAGCATGAGAGTGAGGAGAGGATGGTCGGCTAAGAGGAAACCACGCCAGAGCAGCGGTGCCCCGAGGCACAGAACAGCAGCCACTTTTGGCAACAATAGGGCTCACTCCCAAATATTCTGAAGCCACATCCCCTGTCTCTCTGGGCAACCAGAGGAGGCTGGTCATTTTCTCACATGGCAACCACTGAGGAACACATCTGGGACTGAAATGCAGGCCCCATGAGTAAAGGGTCTGCCTGAGGCGGTACTGGCCTGGGTAGAGCATGGGGACTAGAAAACACATGCGCACAGGCAGGAAATTCCAAGGGTGGGGCTGAGAAGACTGCTTTACTGAGCCTAAAATGCACCCGGCCCTCAGGAGATAATAAGCCCATAGACAAAGGAAGACAGGAGGCTAGAACTGACACCTAACCATGCTGCAAATGCAAATATGCAGGAGCAAACACAGGGCATAAGGCACAGGTTCTGGGAACTCAAAACAGCTTCTCTTCTGAAGGGGAATTTAGCAGGGACAGAAACAAATCCCCGCAAAGTTGTTCTGTTCTGTCAGTAACATCAATCAGGGGCGGGGCTGGAACTGATGGAACAGCACCAGGCCTCCATCAAGCGCCCAAGGTTGTCAGGCCTCACCTCCCCCTGCTGGATAAAGACAGAGAGCAGCGGCCTGGCTGAGAAGATATAGATTTCCTTGTGATTCAGGCAGGTACAAACCTCTGGAGTATCTGCTCACTGGAGGCAACTGGGTCACAGCCCTGAAGGGCTATCAGGGGCTGGGTGTGACAGAGGTACAAGGTGGGGAAGGAGGCATCAACCTTCCCAGACTAATCTATTTGCTGGGTGGGTCCTCCTGTCTTCACGGAGCACCAGAGCAAGTCATATTTGAGTTGTCACCAGATCCCTGTGATCCAATTGCCAGAGACCTTCTAAAATCGCCCACCTGAGACAGGTGCTGACTGAGACAATTTATTTGGACCTTTTGAGCTGAGCCAATTGCCTGAGGACTATTCAAGTGGTGCCCTGGGTGTGGGGCTGTAGGAAGGTTTGATTTTCCTTTTCCATATGTTGCCTGTGGGGACCAGGGTGACTTAATTGCTGGTATTTCTCTACAGCTGAGACTTCAACCCAGAGTACTGTTTCACTAGGGTCAGACAAAGACAGCTGAAAACAAGACAGAAGCACTTAGCCCCACCACACCAAACAGGTCCCCAGTTTCTCAAGCTGTAGCACTGTACAAGTCCTCAACAAACCTCCAGGGGAAAAGTCAAACAGTGTAAAATAATCATGGGGTGGAATCCGTGGAAAAACACTGGTAACATAAATAACCAGAATGGATCAAACCCCCCAAGGAAAGATATGACAAATGTAACTGAAGATCCCATTCATAAATAGCTGGCCAAGATGTCAGAAATCGAATTCAGAATTTGAATTGCACACAAGATTAATAGAATAAAGGAAAAATTGGAATCAGAAATTCGAGGAGCAATGCAAAGGTCGGAATTACAAATTCGAGGAGTAATTTAAAAGTTGTCTCAAGAATTTAATGAATTTAAAGACAAAAAACCCAAAGATTTTGATGCACTGAAGCAAGAATTTGCATCCCTCAAAGTTCTGAAAAATACAGTAGAATCCCTCAGTAACAGAGTGGAGCAAGCAGAAGAAAGGATTTATGACAGTGAAGACAAAGCTTTTGAATGCTCCCAAACTCTCAAAGAGGAAGAGAAATGGACAGCAAAAATGTATCATTCTCTCAGAGAGCTTTGGGATAATTAGAAGAAGGCTAATATCCTCCTCATTGGAATCCCTGAAAGTGATGAAGTGGCCTCACAAAGCACAGAGGTCCTTCTACATGAAATTATGAAAGAGAATTTTCCAGACATGCTAAGAGATTCTGAAATTCAGATAGCAGACAGTTTTAGAACCCCAGCATGACTCAACCCGAATAAGACATCCCCTAGGCATATCATAATTAACTACACTAAAGTAAATATAAAGGAGAAAATTTTCAAAGCAGCCAGACATAAGAAATCCATTACCTACAAAGAAAAGAATATTAGAATGACTGCCAATCTCTCTGCTGAAAATTTTCAAGCCAAAAGAGGGTGGTCATCGACCTTTAATCTCCTAAAGCAAAATAACTTTCAACCTCGGATCCTGTATCCAGCTAAACTGAGTTTCATTTATGATGGAGAAATTAAATATTTAATGACATTTGAATGTTGAAGAAATTTGCCATAACCAAACCAGCTCTTCAGGATATTCTCAGACATATCCTCCATAATGACAAGCTCAATCCTCTACCACAAAAGTAAATTCACTCAGAAACTTTTGATCAAACTCCAACTTCCTCAGTGGCGAAAGGATTAAAAATGTCCACTGGACTTTTGAAAAACTAAATACCCAAAATTTTATCAGGCTTATCAATATTCCCCATTAATGTGAATGGCTTGAACTGTCCTCTAAAAGGCCCAGGTTAGCTGACTGCATACAAAAACTCAAGCCAGATATTTGCTGCATACAAGAGTCACATCTCACCTTAAAAGATAAATATAGTCTTAGGGTGAAAAAATGGGAGTCCATATTTCAGGCAAATGCTAATCAGAAAAAAGCAGGTGTTGCAATTCTACTTGAAGACACAATAGGCCTTAAACCAACAAAAGTAAGAAAGAATAAGAATGGTCACCATATTTGTTAAGGGTAATACTCAATATAAGGAGATTTCAATTATTAATATCTATGCACCAAACCAGAATGCACCTCAATTTATAAGAAAAACTCTAACAGACATGAGCAACTTGATTTCCTCCAGCTCCATAATAGTCGAAAATTTAAACACTCCTTTGGCAGTGTTGGATCGATCCTCCAATAAGAAGCTGAGCAAAGAAATTTTAGATTTAAACCTGACCATCCAACATGTAGATTTAGCAGACATCTACAGATGTCTGAATACACATACTTCTCATCATCCCACAAAACATACTCCAAAATCAACCACATCTTAGGTCACAAGTCTAACCTCAGTAAATTTAAAGAAATAGAAATTATTCCTTGCATCTTCTCGGACCACCATGGAATAAAAGTTGAACTCAGTAACAACAGGAATCTGCATACTCATACAAAAACATGGAAGTTAA
>CAUYPK010118860.1:0-18846 GCA_963574355.1 Loris lydekkerianus
CAGGTTGCCAGCCAGTTCACCCAGCACCATTTGTTAAATAGGGAATTTTTTCCCCACTGAATGTTTTTAATTGGCTTGTCAAAGATCAAATAATGGTAAGTAGCTGGATTCATCTCTTGGTTCTCTATTCTGTTCCAGACATCTACTTCTCTGTTTTTGTACCAGTACCATGCTGTTTTGATCACTATCAATTTATAGTATAGTCTGTGGTCTGGTAGCATGATTCCTCCTGCTTTGTTTTTACTTCTGAGTAATGTCTTGGCTATTCGAGTTTTTTTCTGATTCCATATAAAATGAAGTATTATTTTTTCAAGATCTTTAAAGTATGACAGTGGAGTTTTAATAGGGATTGCATTAAAATTGTGTATTGCTTTGGGGAGTATGGACATTTTAACAATGTCAATTCTTCCCAGCCATGAGCATGGTATATTTTTAAATTTATTAACATTTTCAGCTATTTCTTTTCTTAGAGTTTCATAGTTCTCTTTATAGAGATCTTTCACGTCCTTTTTTAGATAAACTCCCAAATATTGCATCTTCTTTGGCAATACTGTGAATGAAATAGAGTCCTTAACTGTTTTTCAGCTTGACTATTTTTGGTATATATAAAGGCTACCGATTTATGAATGTTGATTTTGTAACCTGAGACATTTCTGTATTCCTTGACCACTTCTAAGTGTTATGCTTGAATCTTAAGGGAACCAGACGGAGGCTGAGCTGAAAAATTTACTTTCAGGCTTCCTTGGGTTTAGGAATTGGCTGTGACACTTAGGAGAGGGGAACTCTTCTGCTCTATACAAATGTTCAGGCAGAAAAAAGGCAGATGCACTGGAAGCCAGTGAAAGGACATCTCACTGATATTTGCAGAGGTGGGCAGCTGTGGAACACATTCATTCCTGCACAGCTGTGTTTGTTAGACAAGTTTTATTTAAACACAGGTCATTACAAAAGTTTTGATATACACAAAAATTAGAAAATGTAAAATCCATGTGGACAGAAACAAATGAAGCCCTCCCAGTAACACCGATAAGCCAAGCAAGTTGAAACTTACAGGGACAAATCAGAAAGGACACTGTCAACTATATTTCTTGGAAGTGAAATAATGGACCATAACACATACTGTCTCAAGCTTTTGTAGTGACCCATGTATTATTTAATTACATTGAACTTAATTTTGCTTCTACCATTGATTCGAATATGGCTTTTTGAATTCATTATAAATAAAGTAGAAAAATTTTAGCACTTCTTCTACATGATAGAACTCTAAATATTCAATGACAGCCATCATATTCAAATGAAGTTTCCCTTCAGAATGAACATCTCCAACTCTCAGTTACTCCACAAATGCTGTGTTCTCTGATCACCATCTTCTGGATTAATGTTCTAGTTTATCAGTGTATGGTACTAAGAACAATGCTTACCTCAGTTTCAAACAACATAATAACCTGATCTTTTTTTTTTTTTTTTTTTTGCCAAGATGTCTATTAATGGCTCTTTACGTTCCAATTTTCAGAGTTTTTATTTATACTTTTAGTACTCATTTCAATCCCTCACCTACACCTTGGCATTGTGTGGGAAGGCAGGCAGAGGAATCAGGTCTTTGGTGATATGCTAACATGAACTTTGCATATTTTGAGATCAAAGTGAATGAACTGAAACTTGTCTAGGTAAGCCAATGGCTGATGCATCCCTACACATCTTACAGAAAAAGGAAAATTAATTCTTACCAAATCCTTTGGGCTACACTTGATCCTAAGTCAATCCAGTTCTGAGGAACTAATATATTTCCATATAGTCTCCTAGCTCCAACTATTAATTTCCTTTAGATGATGTTATAAAATTTGCATATATATTGATGACAAACCAAAGGATATGTTAGAAAAACATCTATGACCTAAAATCATGGTCAGCTAATACCTACAAGTAGAGCCAAGCATAATCCCCTAATACAAGATGTCAATAAGACATTTCTAGGGTAAGAAAATACTCTGCTCTCTTATCTCACAAATGTAGAAAACAGGCTAGCTATTGACATGGTCAAGAGCCAAAATCCACTGTCTCTGGGATAGTCAAACCCACTTTATGGCACACTATTGGTAGAATTATTCAAGGTTTTGACGATGCAGGAATAAATACCATGTGTGCTACTTTCTTACCACATTCTTCTCAAGGATTTTTTACTCAGTCTTTTAACACAAACTCCTGATAAGAAAGAATGAGTGTCCTTTGCTCACTGTTTACTCAGCTTTGCAAACAGCATACTTAAAACTCAAGGTTCCCCTAGAGCCCCATCTGCATGAAAGTTCCTTTACAGAAAATTTTTTTCACTACAGCATAGGGTAGTGAAAATAGGAGAATTTTTTTCACTTTACCTATTAAAATTGTCTGATACATTCTGACTAACACAAAAAATAATAATGCCTAATACCACATGAGCAACTGTTAGGATTTTCTAAGATTATACATTAAAAGTAATTAATCTTTGTTTATTTCTTAACTTTTTCCTAACCCACAATGATCAATTGCATTTAATAGCTTTAATCACTAAACCAATAGAAGTTTTATATTTTTCTATCTTTGTCCTTTGATTATTCCATTCTAATTTCATTATATAATTTTTTCCCAAGATGAAGCTTTGTCTTCCCTGTTAAATTGTAAAATTTACTGAGAGTTGAGATATCACTTTATTATTCCATGTCTCACACAGTTTCTAGAACGCAGGCAAATGTTTAATAATCAGTTGATGCAAACGCTTTTCAAAAAACTATTCAATTTGAAATTACATGTTTATTTTTAATCTAGAAAATATTCAATAATCAAGTATACTTGTCAGAGTTCTCCAAAGAAACAGAAGCAATAGAAAGTGTGTATGTGTGTACATATGTGTGTAGACAGAGAAAGTGATTTATTTTAAGAAATTGCCCCTACACAATTGCAGATGCTGGAAAGTCCAAAATTTGTAGGTTGGCTGTTAGACTGGAGAATCAGTGAAGGTTATTCAAGCTCAAGTTTGGAATGGAAGACTAGAAGGAGGGAGTCACTCCTTTTACTCTTAAAGAAATCTTTAAATGATTGGATAAGGTCTTTCCATATTAAGAGAGAGTAATCTGCTTCATTCAAAGCCTATTGATATAAATGTTAATTTCAACTAAAAAATACATTCATATCAGCAACCAGATCAGGTGTGTTCAACTCACAGTTTGGAGGGGGCCCATCTCATGCAGCCCAGGGTGGCACTGAATGCAGCCCAACAAAAAATCCTAAACTTTCTTAAAACAGCAAGAGATTTGTGTGTGTGTGTGTGTGATATTGTGGTGGAACCCAGCTATGTGGTCCTCAAGTGTGAACTTTGTAGACAACAACGTCATGTCACAATATCATGTAAAGTAAGCATATATATGCTGTTGCTATTTGTACGCATGCATGCCCCTTCAGTTTTACTGTGGTATGCAGCTCCCATTGTGTTATCTGCCAAGCACGGTTAGTCAAATTGACACCATCAAATGTTACATGTGCTTATGGTGAGGCAATGATGATCAATAATATTTCCACCTACCATTGCAACATTAGGGGTTTAATGTTATTTAGAAGTCACATAAACATTCTTATTTGATTACTAAGGATACTTCCACATCTTGGAGGTGCCTCACATATCACCCACAGTGCTTTATAATCAGTCTTCTACCTCTCCTTTCATCAGCAACAAAGATGTGCAAAGGGCCCAAACCTTGCTTTCTATTTTCCTGTCAATTAATTTTTATAATAAAAGTAAATGTAATCCTTTATAATTATTTTTTTAAACTCAGGAAGGCTTCTAAAATGTTTCAAAAGAAAACAGAAACCCTCCTCCCAAAAAAATTACAGATGAAGAAAGATTATTCAGTGAAAAGTGAACAGATGACTACGTTTTTTGTCAAGGCAAATAGTAAGGCATTCTAATTAATTTGTAGGGAATTTGTGCAAGTTGTCAAAGACTATAATTCAAAAAGGTATTACATTTTTTTTTAAAGCTGCCAAATGAGATGCATATAAAAGGCAAAACAGTAGAACTGAAAAAAAGTCTGTCATCTCAACAAAAAAAAAAAAAAAAAAATTTTTTTTTTTTGAAACAGTCTCATTTTGTCACACTTGGTAGAGTGCTATGACATCATAGCTCACAGCAACCTCAAACTCTTGGGCTCAAGTAATCCTTTTGCCTAAGCCTCCCAAGTAGCTGGGACTACAGGCATCCACCACAACTCCCAGGTATTTTATAGAGAAAGAGGTCTTGCTGTTGCTCAGGCTGTTCTCAAATTCCTAAACACAAGCAACCCACCTGCCTCAGCCTCCCAGAGTGCTGGGATTACAGCCATGAGCCACATGCCTGGCCCCTCAAAATATTTTTTTAATTAAAATTCAGACACATTCCATTATAAACTCTGATTGAGTGACAGCATATTTAATTGTAAAATAATCAAAACCATTTACTGATAGTGACTTTACTAAGCATTCTATGGAAAGTATGGCAGACATAATTTGCCCTGAAAAAGAGAAGATACTTCTAAAATCAATATGTCTCATTAGACTTTAGCCAAGTGAATTAAAGAAATTGGAAATCTATCAAAATAAGTTTGGAGAGTAAAGCTGCTAATTTAAAATTTTATACTTTAGTAATGGATGATAGCACTGATGCTACAAATATGACACAGCAGATTACTTTATTGAAGATATCATGATGAATATGTCACTGAAGAAGTGGCTTCTTTAGTGTCATTAAAAGACACAACTAAATGAAGAGATTTATATGAACCAGTAAAAAACATTAAAAAATTTTTCTTCATCCATTGTCAACATATCTGGTATAGTTACTGATGGTTCCCTATGGATGGTAGGTAAAACAAAGGTAGTTGTAAAATTAACAAAAGACAATACAATTGCCACTCAAATCACATTTGATAAAGTATAACTGTATAGTACATCAAGAAAATTTATGTGTCAAATCTTTAAAAATGGATAACATCATGGAAATCGTCATCATGACTGTGAATTTCATAAGGGCTAAGGGATTGAATCATCGGCAATTCCAGGAATTACTTTTAAGAAATGCTGACTATGGCAACGTCATTTACTTTTTGGAAGTAAGACGGCTAAGTCAAGGCCAAATGATAAAAAGATTTTATGATTTGCAACATGTTATAAAGTCATTTCTGGTATAAAAAACTGAATTTGTGCCAGATTTGATGATGAAAACTGGCTCACAGATTTAGCGTTTTTAGTGGAATTAACTGCTCATTTAAATGAGTTAAATATGAGATTTCAAGGTGAAAACCAACTTATCAATATTATGTTTAAAACTATAACAGCATTCCAAATGAAACTGAAATTATGGCAAACAAATTTCATGCATTTGGACAGGATGGCTAAACACAATCTTGTGAACAGCAAAAAAGCAGCCTTGCTTTTCAGTTTCATACAAGAATTGTTAAACAAATTTCAAGATTTCTAGGAAAATAATCAATATTTTGGTGCATTTGCAACTCCATTTTCAGTCAACATATGTTACCTGCCAATTTTCAAATGGAATGCAGAGAGCTGCAATCTGACATTCAACTTCAATAAAAATTTAATCATGTCTTTTTACTGGAATTTTATAAGTCCTATCTCCCCAGTGACAAATATCCCTCACTTCACAATCATGTCTTATTCGTGTCATCACTCTTTGGCAGCACCTACATTTGTGAGAAGCTAGTTTCACGAATGAAGCACATTAGGAGTAAAATTAGAACCAAAATATGTGAGAAACCCTTAAGAACTCACTGACAATTGGAAATAAATCCATTGAACCAGATAGTGATGCATTAGATTCTCAAATACAATGTCAAAATTCCACTAGTTTTATGTTGCCTGATTTTCTTTTACAATAGAAAATCAAATAACTAAAGATGTTTTATTACTTAGACATGCATATTTTCTATATTATTAATTGCTAACTTTGGATCTGCTTGGTGATTTTAAAACACTATCTCAACAAGCTGCTGCATAATTGGGATTCTTGTGTAAGAATTTTTCTGCTTATCTGTGCCGGCAGATATCACGAAAATAATGCATGTACTTTTTTTTTTTGTTCATCAGCTTCCATTAGTATTTGTGTGTCTAACATGTGGCTGAAAACAACTCTTCTTCTTCCAACGTGGCTCAGAGAAGCAAAAAGTTTGGACACCCCTCATCTAGACTAATATTTAACCAAATACCTGGGTATAACATGGCCTAGCCAAGTCCAGACATAAAATTAAACATTACACAAATGCTAAAAATCAGTATTCTCTTCTCTTTGTTATTCTCAATCTTATTACCATAAGTCAAGATAATAGAGAAGGAAACTAAAGTTTTCATTTTCAGAATTATTCTGCATACAATTAAGATTATGATTTTGTCAGATTTATAAGGAACATTTAAGGTTTATTCTACATAAAAGAAAAAACTTGATGATGGCCTAATGGGAAGTGACTTGCTTCACACTAAACTCTGGTAAGCCAGAGTTGGAGTCAATCATGGTTCTTTGACTTCTAATCCTTCACCTGCCACTCATAGGCCTAGGCATCTATTTATTCTCCAACCTTATTTAAATGTTGGTATTAATTTTAGAAAACACTAAACTAACTCACCCTTTTATTTTTTCTTAAACCATCTTTATTTACCCAAACAGCTATTCGTAAGCACAGAAATTAACTCTATTTCTCATTCAGTGTAAGAAAAATCCTCCTGAAATCCATTATACTGTGAAATATAACAAGGAATCCTAGAAAGCAGCATGGAAGCTTTCCCAGTGATAATTTCATCAAATTGATAAGAAAAAAAGAGAAGCCATATCAGTCTCCAGCCCCAGTGTACTGTTTTTAATCAATACTTCGTCTCTCACCTAATTTTTTCCCTTGATACTTGATTTCTATGCCACTAACCCATTATCCATATTACTGCCAAAGTGATCTTAAAATGATAACCTAGCTATCCTGCTCACCTCTTCAAATTCTTATTCCTTTTATCTTTAATTCTTAGGAAATTCTTATTTCCTTTTATCTTTCTTTTTTTCTTCTTCTTCTTTTTTAAGACAAAGTCTCACTCTTTTTTTTTTTTTAGAGAGAAAAAAATGCTAGAGTGCCATGGCATCATACTTCACAGCAACTTCCTGGGCTCCTCTTGCTTCAGCCTCCCAAGTAGCTGGGACTATAGGCAAATGCCACTATGATTATTTTTTCTATTTTTAGCAGAGACAGGGTCTCTTGCTCAGGCTGGTATTGAATTCCTGAGCTCAAGCAATCCTCCCACCTCGGCTTCCCAGAGTGCTACGATTATAGGTGTGAGCCACCATGCTTAGCCTTTAAATCCTTATTCAATGGCTCAGCACAGCACTCAATTTTTTTTTTTTTTTAATCTGGTACCTGTCCTTATTTCTGGGGTTTGTCTCCTATAACGCACCTGATATCCTCCTATTCTCTAGACCCACCAAAAACCCTACTTTAAACATTTTATACTAATGTTCCTAAATCTTTTACTACCAGTCATCTTCATAATTAATTTAAAATTTCAAAATAAAACACATATTTCTGAAATATCAATCAATATAATAGGATGTTACACTGCTTTAAAGAAAGATAGTTGGACTTCTGATCCAAATAGTTCAATACTACATACCTTCATATTTTACACACCTTCTCTTATCCAAATATATAGGAATTATAGATATAACCACCCACATATACCTGCTTTAAAAAAGAAATGGACATCTCTGCAGAACAAAATGGAAAGAAAAAAGTCAACAGTAAGTAGAGGTAAAAACCCGGAGCCTACTGGGCTCCAGATTAATAAGTAGGCCAAGTTGACCAGGAGTTTAGTTCTTATGGATTAAAACGATAAAAACTACTTTCTCATGAATTAGATACTGAAGTCAAGCTTCCTGTTTGAAGACAGATTCCAGGATGCTGTTCAATGACAAGTGAAAGAAAGATGAAGAAAACTGCTGCTACCTGCTACTACCTGATATCTAGTTGCTACTTCAGCAACTAGATTATTGATAATTCACTATCAATGCAAAATAAGACCCTCAACATGATGTAATAAGTTTTGGTCTAAATGAAAGAGCCTGTGAAAGCAGGTAGAAAAAAATCATAAAACTATTAAATACAGGGAGGGGTTAGCACAATGGGAGGGAGAAAGAATTACCATCTCCCACAAAATTTAATGAAAAACAAAACTGAGAAAAACAGAACAATGAATAATCAGAACATGAATTTTACTCTAGTCATTTATAGAGTATTCTAATAAGACACTAAATTAAGAATTTATAGGATTTAGAATACTCACTCCCATAAAATTAAGGATACGAAAATGGTTACTTCTTTAAAAAAAAAAAAGAGGATTACTTTTGTCATCACTTCTATTTACCATTATACTTTAGATTCTCTCCAATGCAGTAAAACAAGAAAAACATAGGAAATGTATGACTTAGAAAAGGCAAAGCTGTCATTATTTGCAAATGTAAAACATGTTTACATAGAAAATACAAGAGAATCTATAATTATCTAAACTAAAAAAGCAGTTGAGAAAATTGACTAGATTAAAACAAATTCAACATGCAAAATTTATCAGCATTCCCATACACTAGTAATAGTCATTTAAAAATATAACAAAAAAGTATTCATGTAAAACAGCAATCAAAAGTACAAAATATTTTAAATACAACTAACAAAAATCCATAAGACCTCTTGGTTAAAATAATTTATAAAATTATAAAGCATGAAGAGTATTTCTGAGAAAGACCTGAACAAATGCAGATATATACAAGATATACCATAGACACAGATGCAAAACATAATATCCAAACTTTTCTATCATTTCAATGTTATTATAATCAAAATTTCAACCAACATGTTTCCACCATAACTTGACAAGTTTATCCTAAAAATGAATATGAAAATACAACAGTACAACTATGTAACTTAACCAAACTATTTTTCAAAAATAAAGGATTCAACATACTAGCTATCAATAAATTTTTATTGAATGAATTATAAAATATTTATATTTATTGAGTGAATTATTTGATAAGTAGTCAAAGCCCTCAAAATATGAAAAGTGGAGGGGGAAGGGCAAGATGGTCAACTGAGAGCAGATTCCAAGGGAGGCTTCTGTCCAAAAGCAAAGATAATGTCCAGAAACAGCCCAATTAAGCTGAAGACTGGGAGCCCATCCAAGAGACAGATGATAACTGCAGGTCAAGCAAGCTGCAACTCCAAGAAACCAAGCTTCAGGTACAAAATTCATCTGGAAGGAGGAGTGTCCGTCCTCTCACCCAAGAAAGCTGTGGTTTTTCTTTCTTTTTTAGTCTCCTTTCTTTTCTCTCTTCATTTGCTCCTGCAGGTTTTCTATGGACAAGTGGTGAACTGTGGACCTCTTGCCTCAACCCACGGGTGAGTGCTGTGGGAAGTGGGAACTACATCCTCTGAAGGACCTTGCCGCAACTCTGAACATTCTCTTGCTAGGCAGAAATATCGAACTAAGACCTTCCCTGCCATTCTGAAATTCCAGTATGCCCTTCCCCCCTTACATGATGAACCAGAAGCCTAACCCCTGCTGAGACTGAGGGAGGAAGTTCTTGAACAGTGACCCCCCTCTGTGTCTGCCAGACCAAGCGCTCTTCCCAGCAAGAGACTCTGAGGGCCATACCAAACCCCCCCACCCCAGGATCTCCACCAGCAGCCACACAGCCTTGCACTCCGTGCCCCACAACCTGCGCCCGCCCAGACCTCCATACGAGAGGTGCCATGACCCACAACCTGTGAACCGCAGCTGCCCGGACCTCTGTACAAGCAGCACCACAACCCATGACCCATACCCGCCAGGACCTCCATATGAGCAGCCCCCTGACCCACGCCCACACAGACACTGCAACCTACAACCCACACCTGCCTGGACTTCCATATGAGCAGCTCCACAACCAGCGACCTGCGCTCACCAGGCCTCTGCATGCCCTGACTAGGAACTCCGGGAGCCACGCAACACCGCATCCTCCCTCTCATACACTCCCTGTCTTCACAACAGCCGGCTCATCTGGTGAGGGACTCTGGTAGCCAAGCACCCTCTGGATCCCTCCCTGCTTTTGTGCGGAGTCCTTCTCCAAGCCAGAGACTGCTGGAAACTTGGGCTCTCTGTGCCAAAGTCACCAGGCAGCAGGCACTCCCAGAACCGTCTGCACCATCCCCCACACTGTTGCTGGATCTGGGTGTGATAGAACTTGCTGGGACAGCCACAGAAAAGCTACACAGGGTAACTCCCTAAAAAGATCCAGCAACAATAGAGTGATCTAGCTGGGATCTAATCTTGGAGAGACACCTTCCCAACTCTGAGGACACCCAGAAGCAATGGTGAAAAACAATCATGAGGCAAAATCAATGGATAAACTTTGGCAGTATCAATAATCAGAGCAGATCAACTCCCCCAAAAAACAATGGGGCAGACACAGCACAAGATCCCATGCACTAATAGCTGAGATGTCAGAAATCAAATTCAGAATCTGGATAGCAAATAAGATAGATATAGAATTCCAAGCAGAAACCCAAAAGATGACTCAAGAAGTCAATGAATTCAAAGACCAAATGACCAAAGATTTTGACACATTTAGACAAGAAGTGCAGCCCGCAAAGATCTGAGAAACACAGTAGAATCCCTCAGTAACAGAATGGAGCAAGCAGAAAAAAGGATTTCTGACACTGAAGACAAAGCTTTCAAATGCTTCCAAACTCTCAAAGAGGAAGAGAAATGGAGGACAAAAAAAGATCACTCTCTCAGGGAGCTCTGGGATAATTAGAAGAAAAACAATATTCATCATATAGGAATCCCCGAAAGTTAAGAAGTGGCTTCACAAGGCACAGAGCCTCTTCTTCATGAGATTATGAAAGAGAACTTTCCAGACATGCCAAGAGATTCTGAAATTCAGATAGTAGACAGTTTCAGAACTCTACTATGACTCAACCCGAATAAGTCATCCCCCAGACACATTATAATCAATTTCCCTAAAGCTAATAGGAAGAAGAAAATTCTGAAAGCAGCCAGATGAAAGAAAACCATCACCTACAAGGGGAAGAATATTAGAATAACTGCAGATCTCTCTGCTGAAATCTTTCAAGCTAGAAGAGGGTGGTCGTCGACATTTAATCTCCTAAAACAAAATAACATTCAACCCAGGATCCTCTACCCACTAAATTGAGTTTCATTTATAATGGAGAAATTAAATACTTTAATGACATTTACATATTGAAGAAATTTGCCATAACTAAACCAGCTCTCCAGGATATTCTAAGACCTATCCTCCATAAAGACCAGCGTAATCCTCCACCACAAAAGTAAACCCACCCAGAAAATTTTGATCAAATTCCAACTTCCACAGTCTCAAAAGGATTAAAAATGTCCAGCAGACTTTCAAAAGGCTTATCAATATTCTCAATTAATGTGAATGTTTTAAATTGTCCTCTAAAGAGGCACGGATTGGCTGACTGGATACAAAAACTCAAGCCAGATATTTGCTGCATAGAATAATCTCATCTTACCTTAAAAGACAAATATACACTCAAGGTGAATAGATGGTTATCTATACTCCAGGCAATTGGAAGGCAGAAAAAAGCAGGTGTTGCAATCCTATTCGCAGATACAATAGAATTTAAACCAACCAAAATAAAGAAGGATAAAAATGGACATTTCATATTTGTTAAAGGTAATACTCAATATGATGAGATTTCAATTATTAATATTTATGCACCCAACAAGAATGCACCTCAATTTATAAGAGAAACTCTAACAAACACGAGCAACTTGATTTCCTCCAGCTCCATAGTAGTTGGAGATTTTAACACCCCTTTTGCAGTGCTGGACAGATCCTCCAAAAAAAGCTGAGCAAAGAAATTTTAGATTTAAATGTAAGCATTCAACATCCAGATTTAACAGACATATATAGAACATTTCATCTGAACAAAACTGAATACACATACTTCTCATCAGCCCATGGAACATACTCCAAAATTGACCACATCCTAGGCCACAAATCTAACCTCAGAAAATATTAAAAAATAGAAATTATTCCTTGTATCTTCTCAGACCATCATGGATTAAAAGTTGAACTCAATAACAACAGGAATCTGCATACCCATACAAAAACATGGAAGTTAAATAACCTTATGTTGAATGATAGCTGGGTCAGAGATGAGATTAAGAAGAAAATTGCCAAATTTTTGGAACAAAATGACAATGAAGACATGAAATATCAGAACCTCTGGGATACTGCAAAGGCAGTCTTAAGAGGGAAATTTATAGCACTGAAAGCCTTCCTCAAGAAAATGTAAAGAGAGGAAGTTAATAACTTAATGAGACATCTCAAGCAACTGGAAAAGGAAGAACATTCCAATGCCAAACCCAGTAGAAGAAAAGAAATAACCAAAATCAGAGCAGAATTAAGTGAAATTAAAATCAAAAGAATTATACAACACATCAATAAACCCAAAAGTTGGTTTTATGAAACGATCAATAAAATGGATAAACCTTTGGCCAACCTAACCAGGAAAAAAACAGTAAAATCTCTAACTTCATCAATTAGAAATGGTAAAGATGAAATAACTACAGACCCCTCAGAAATTCAAAAAATCCTTAATGAATATTATAAGAAACTTTATTCCCAGAAATATGAAAATCTGAAGGAAATTGACCAATACTTGGAAGTACGCTGCCTACCAAGATACTTAAGACATGAAACTATAAAAATACTTGAAAGTGCACGGAAAACTCTTGAAGGAATCAGCCTGGGTGAATATTTTATAAGGAGGACTCCCAAGGCAATTAAAGCAGTATCAAAAATACATTACTGGAACCTGATCAAACTAAAAATCTTCTTCACAGTCAAGAACATAGTAAGTAAAGCAAGCAGACAGCCATCAGAATGGGAGAAAATATTTGAAGGTTATACCTCCAATCAAGGTTTAATAACCAGACTCCACAGAGAACTCAAACATATTAGCAAGAAAACAAGTGATCTCATCTCAGGGTGGGCAAAAGACGTGAAGAGAAACTTCTCTAAAGAAGACAGATGCATTATCTACAGACACATGAAAAAAAGCTCATCATCCTTAATCATCAGAGAAATGCAATAAAAACTACTTTGAGATAATCACCTAACCCCAGTAAGAGTAGCCCACATAACAAAATCCCAAAACCAGAGATGTTGGCATGGATGTGGAGAAAAGGGCACACCTCTACACTGCTGGTGGGAATGCACACTAATATTTTCCTTCTGGAAGGATGTTTGGAGAATACTTAGAGATCTAAAAATAGATCTGCCATTTGATCCTATAATTCCTTTACTAGGTATATATGCAGAAGACCAAAAATCACAATATAACAAAGACATTTGTACCAGAATGTTTATTGCAGCTCAATACATAATTGCTAAGTCATGGAAGAAGCCCAAGTGCCCATCGACCCACAAATGGACTAGCAAATCGTGGTACATGTATACCATGGAATATTATGTAGCCTTAAGGAAAGATGGAGACTTTACCTCTTTCATGTTTATATGGATGGAGCTGGAACATATTCCTGCTAGCAAAGTATCTCAAGAATGGAAGAAAAGTATCCAATGTACTCAGCCCTACTATGAAGCTAATTTATAGCTTTCACGTGAAGGCTATAACCCAACTATAGCACAAGAATATGGGGAAAGGGCCAAGGGAGAGGAAGGGAGTGGTGAGGTTGGGGTGGAGGGAGGGTAATGGGTGGGGCACACCTATGGTGCATCTTAGAAGGGGTACAGGTGAAACTTACTAAATGCAGAATACAAATGTCTATATACAATAACAAAGAAAATGCCATGAAGGCTATGTTGAAGAGTTTGATGAGAATATTTCAAATTGTATATGAATTCAGCACATTGTACCCCTTGATTTCACTAATGTACACAG
The DNA here is from genome assembly GCA_963574355.1 of Loris lydekkerianus. Taxonomy (NCBI): domain Eukaryota; kingdom Metazoa; phylum Chordata; class Mammalia; order Primates; family Lorisidae; genus Loris; species Loris lydekkerianus. The sequence continues at coordinate 13,980 of CAUYPK010118860.1, forward strand.
CTATGATTTAACAATTTAAAAAAGAAGAAAAAATATGAAAAGTGTCTGAACAAAAGATATAGTTAAAAGAAATGGAGCTTAAAGACTGTAGGGTAAATGTTGAAATATTAGGCTTAAAATGTAGATATTCTTTCTAGTTTCACAAAGTCAGGCATATAACAACTTCATAGAAACCGTTAAATTAATTCCATTTCTTTGATTTGAAAATAATAACAATTTAGTCCCATAAAAGCATTAGAATTAAGCTTTGTAAGACTGTTTAAATTTCTTGCAAACAAGTATTTTTGCACTCATTTGTCTAATCCCAGACAGACTCAAAATTGATTCATTTATTTTGCAATCATGTATAATTTCAGGAATAATTTAAATTTTGCATGTCAAAAGTGAAGAAATCATTAAAACATGTTTACAATTTAAAGCACAAACTTTTTATAACACTCTCTTTTCTTAGGGCTAAATGACATTAATGGCATATAGCTGAAAAGTAAGACTAAAATGAGAAGAGTAGTTTTTAAGTGTGATGCGCACATCTGAAAAGCTCAGTCTAGCACTCCAAAATTTATATACATATCACCCTGAATTCCCCTGTACTTGGAGAAAATCAAAAGAAAACAAAAATCTGAAAATGACCTTACACTTGCTCTTGGGTCATTTGCAATTCCATGTTTTCATTACCCAGCATAAACAGCTTTGATAAAATCCCTTCTAGGGAAGAGGCAGGACTTCTGGAATGGTGGTTTGAGGATATTGGCAGATACTCTCCCCAGTGAAACAATAATTTATCTAATGAAAATCATAAAAAGCAATCATTTAAAGTATCTTTAATTTATCCTAAAGCATATGCCAAACTCAGAAGCATTTACTTAGAAAATCTAATAAATCATGGCAAGAGTAGCAACCTATTCCCATTATCCCCCACCATTATGTCTCTTCCCAGCTCTCATCTAGAACTACAGATTTACCCTGGCATGGGGCAGGTTAACAATAGCTCTCTCCCCCCACCCAAAGCATCATGTTGACGGAGCTCTAATCCAGGCAGGTATATCTGAGACAATTGGGCTCCCTTTCCTCACACATCCTCCACACATAGGGCAGTGGGCCAGCATTATTCTTGCCCCAACTACCTCATAGTGTGGAAATTCTAAGCCAGGTGCTATCATCCTACCTTACTCATGAAACCATCTTTATAAAATCAATGGAAACCAAGATATTAAAGCTTTGCTAAGGGACTAAATTCTTCAAAGTATAATTATAGCTAAAAATTGTCCCATAGCCTGGTTCCCTATAATTGCTTACTGTTTAGAAGTCTGGTTTATAACATCCCTTAATCATATCTAAAGATAACACCTCTACTGTGACACATCAGACTGCTTTTAAGACAGTTTCTAGACCCTGCATCTAATGGGCTCACAGACACCAACCAGACCAGTGACCCATATAATGGAACTGACTCAATTGACCCCATGACTCCCACTAAGGAACTGACTCAGCACAGGAATGCAGTTTCAATGCCCCTATGGTTCTACTCCCTATCCAACCAATCGGTAATGCCAATTCCCTAGCCCCTTGTTTGCCAAGTTTCCCTTAAAACCCCAGCCTAGAACTATTTTATTTTTAATTTCAGCTTAATATGAGGGTACAGACGATTGTTTGCATTTGTTAAGTAGTGTGCAAGTTGTAGTTGTGTCCCTCACCCAAGAGATGTTCCATATACTCTTTTCTTGTGTCTGTCAGTTGACAGCACACCAATCCTCCTCCCTCTTCTCCTCTCCTTCTTCCCTCCCTTTCTCCCCCCCTACTTGAGTTTAATTGTGTTTTTCTCTTGGGTGGGCATGTATTTGTTAACCTACTGGTTTCATATTAGAATTGAGTACACTGGATAATTGCTTTTCCATTCTTTCCAGCCTAGAATTTTGGAGGAGGCAGATTTGAGACATTTCTCCTGTCTTTTTGGTTGGCTGACCAATGATTATTAAACTGCTGTCTCAGTGTGTTGGCTCTTCTATGTGCAGAGGGCAAAACAAACCCAGTTGGGTGTCACAATGGCCACTCTCCTTATTGTGTGCTATAGTACCACAGACATTCTACCAAATGGAAAAGGCAGGCCATAAGAACAAGAGATACAGCTCTCCCTAGATAGACTACGTTTATTTGGAATAAAACTCAGGGAAGTTCATACCTGACAGCATTAAAAAAAGTAACGACAATTCTTCTGGGGTACAATTAAGAGGGGTGTGGGATCTCCAGGATACTTGAAGAAACAAGCAAAATGAAAGAAATGTGGACAGTAGTTTAAAAGAGTAAATCTAGTAAAGAGACAGATAGAGGAGCTCTCCTGCATTACAAAAAGCCTCAAATATTGGCAAGACCTTACCCCTGCAAAGGCACTGGTATTAATTGGAATAAATAATTTATACCCCAGGACACTGTCAAAAAATACAGCAATCAGATAGCAATTAATGGTGGCTAAGAGATGATTGTTATACTAATAGAGATAGACCAACCAGAAACTTAATAGGGAGATCAGAGAAAGGATAATAAAAAGGAGCTTAGCTGAAATTAAAGAGAACCCTTACCCCTGATGGTCAAGAAGACTGTATGCACATCCAAGGTATAATTCCTAAACAGTAAAATCAGAGAAATTTCTACTTGAAAATAGATTAGCTGAACTAGTTTATCCAAGTCACCAAACAAAAAAGCAAACAATGATAACAACAATGATAAAATCCCAAGGGGGAAGCATTACTCAAAACAGCAACAATGTAATATCTTTGTGTGTGTCACAGCAACCTCAAACGCTTGGGCTGATGAGATCCTCTTGTCTCAGCTTCCCTAGTAGCTGAGACTATAGGTGTGCTCCACAACGCTTGGCTAATTTTTTTCTATTTTTTTTTTTTTTTTAGTAGATGTGGAGACTTGCCCTTTCTCAAGTTGGTCTTGAACTCCTGAGCTCAAATAATCCACTTGCCTCAGCCCCCAGAGTGCTAGGATTACAGGCATAAGACACTGCTCCTGGCCTACAATATATTATCTAAAATGTGAAAATTTGCAGCAAAGTTTATATAATAGGCAAAAGAAGAAAATGTCACCAAACACAAGAAAAACAGCAGGCAAAAGAAATTGTCTTTAAGGGGCCCCAGATGTTGAACTTCTCAGACGGAAGACTTAATGCAGCTAGTATAATTATGTTCAAAGAACTAATGAATACCCTGTTAAAAATTAAAGAAAGGCATTAGGGCAATATTTCTTCAAATTGAGAATATCAATAAAGAGATAGAAATTGTTAATTTGAAAGAATTAAAAGTAACTTCTAGTCAAAAAGTATAATAACTTCACTAAAAAATTCAAAAGTTCATCAATAGATATGAACTTGCAGAAGAAAGATTCAGTAAATCTGAAGAAAGATGGATAGATGATAAATAAAATGAACAGAGCATAAGAAAAATTCAGGGCACTATTAAGTGTGCTGAAATACATTCAAAGGAAATCCCAAATAAAAGGTGAAGGTGAAACAAAATTACAAAATATGAAGAAAAAAAAAAAATACTGGTTGAAAACTCACATGTGATCCCAAATATCAAAGTGGTTAGCGAAGATGAGAAAACTTGGATGAAAATCAAGCTTTTATTCACTTCTTGCCACAGTCCAAGCAAGAGACACAAGAAAAAGATACCAATTCTCTAGTGTTTCTCTACCAGACAAAACCATCAGCAAGGTCGTGACTTGTAGTACATATAGCAGGATTTATCTCACCGCTGAGGAGTCCTTAACAAAAGGATTCTTCCCTTTTTTGGAGGGGAGAAGAGTCTGGGGGAGAGAGCAGTGAAGGAATGCAAAAACATTGATTCAGAAGAAAGAAAAGGATCTTAGCTGATGTCCTCTAATAAGGAGGTCTCTGCATAGAGATGCTTGAGCTAGGAATCCACACAAACATAAAAGCACAGCTAGCCTGAGAAATCTGATTTCCTGTACCTCCTTCTGAAAACTATAATGCATTAGCCATATACCAAGTCTGGTGTGAGTAAGGCAGCTTTCCCCATGATGCCTGCCTTGAAAACCCTTGTAATTGCCTATAGTTGGGCTGAAAAGGATTGAACATGGGATTTTGACATGTATTCTGACTCTTCACTACAAATTTCAGAAGCTTAATGAACTGGAATTAAAATAAATAGAAAGATATCCAAACCCAGACATAGAATAGTCAAACGTTGACAGAAAACGACAATGAGAAAATACTGAAAGCGAAAAAAAAAAAAAAATTACAGCTCATTAAATACAAGAGAAACCAATAGATTGATAGTCAATTTTTCATCAGAAACACTGGAGATCAGAGGAAAACATATTCAAAGGGGTAAAAGAAAAATACTATCAATCAAGAATCTTAAATCCAATAAAACTATCTTTCAAAACTGAAGGCAAAATAAAAATATTCCCAGATTTAAAGAAAAATGCAGAGAATGTGGTGCTAACAGTACTTCCTTAAAAAGAGTACTAAAGGAATTTCTTTTTTTAAATTAAATCATAGCTGTGTACATTAATGCGATCATGTGGCACCATACACTGGTTTGACACATTTTCATCACACTGGTTAACATAGCCTTCCTGGCATTTTCTTAGTTATTGTATTAAGACACTTACATTCTACATTTACTAAGTTTCACATATACCCTTCTAAGATGCACCGCAGGTGTAATCCCACCAATCACCCTCCTTCTGCCCACCTCCTCCCTCCCTCCCCTCCCTTTTCCCCTTCCCCCTATTCTTAGGTTATAACTGGGTTATAGCTTTCATGTGAAAGCCCTAAATTAGTTTCATAGTAGGGCTGAGTACATTGGATACTTTTTCTTCCATTCTTGAGATACTTTAC
>CAUYPK010118863.1:0-17927 GCA_963574355.1 Loris lydekkerianus
ACATTTACTAACTCTATTCTTTTGATTAAATAAACATTTGACAGCAGTTATAAGTAATTATTAAGTATCCAATGTACTCAGCTCTACTATGAAGCTAAATTATAGCTTTCACATGAAGGCTATAACCCAACTATAGCACAAGACTATGGGGAAATGGCCAAGGAAGGGGAAAGGAGGGGGGAGGTTAGGGTGGAGGGAGGGTACTGGGTGGGGCCACATCTATAGTGCCTCTTAGAATGGGTACAGGCGAAACTTACTAAATGCAAAATACAAATGTCTACATACAGTAATTAAGAAAATGCCATGAAGGCTACGTTGAACAGTTTGATGAGAATATTTCAGATTGTATATGAATCCCGCACATTGTACCCCTTGATTGCACTAATGTACACAGCTATGATTTAGCAATAAAAATAAATAAAAAAAATTGCATATAAAGTCAGTATGTAATCCTTAAAAGTGCTTTTAAAATAAGTCTCACAACTTGGATGCTACCTCACAAATGCAAACAATATAACACAATTGTATGTACCCTTATATGAAATTGCAATAAAAACATACATAAGTAAAACTAGTAAACTAAAAAAAAAAAAAAAGAAAGAAAGAACAAGGTCTATGAGCTCTACTAAAGGAAATAGAGCTATAAAGATAGAAAAAATAGACTAGTTTCTACAAAATTTTAAAATGGAATTATTATGATAAAGTCTACACAATGGCTTGATGAATTTTGGATTTTTAACATGCAGGTATTTGGAGATTTATGAATCCACACTGATGATGTTATGAATCTTATTCATCTTGTCTATAAAACATATTACTTATCACACAACCTGTAGAACACTTTCTAGCAGAAAAACTAGTGTGTTACAGATCAACAGAGGTTCACATCTCATGAATGAAAAGAAACCTAGGATCAATAAAGAGACATTCTTAAATATTTAATGGTAACACGAAACGCTTTCTGTAAAATTTTATAGTTCCCCAAATCACCTTTAACACAGGTTGACCGGTGAACACATGCTGCATGAGGATTCCGTGGTTAAAAGTGTTGCTTGTTCACAAAGGGTCCATCCCTATGTGGTGGGAACAAGCCAGGCACTAGTAATTACACAAACATTCTTCTTGAACTCCTTGCAAATTATCAGTTTCCACAAGGCAGGGTGACAATTGTTAGTAAAAGGAATGAAAACTCTGTTTGAAAGTTAATCTGGCTATGGAAGTAGTAGGGTCATAATAAACAAACAGATATTTCCTGCTGTAGTTAAGAGCAAAGCAAAGTACCCTGGTTTCCCACATTTCAGGGAATATTTTTTTCTTCTCTTTCAATTATGATTAACTAATTATTCCTAAATTATAAAATAACCACTTACACAACCTTCAAAATTGTTTCACCCCTCTAGGAATGATTTTTTTAGATCCTTTTGATCTTATTATTTTTTAATTATATTATTTTTTTATCCTGAAAAGATTTCATCTCATTTAGTTTTATTTAATGTAATCTACATTTGATCAGATGTTAAAGAGACTTAATATCTTTTTATAGAAACCCCAAACTAAGAACTTCCCCATCATCTTATTTCAAAACAAACAAAAGTGAAGCAAATTTTAAAATTTCTTTGGCTTTGGGGCAAAAAAGCCTAATACTGTTAGGAAGCGTATTTGACCTGAATTACATTAGGAGTAATTAAACAACTAAAATTGTGTTTATTAATAGCCTGTTATTAAATAAAAGAAGCTGGGGGTAAGGGTCAGCACACAGGCTGTTTTGCTTCATTTTTACAGATCCCTTGAGACCGTGTCTTTCCAATTTTTTTAAACAAGTCAGTTGTTTAAAGTTGGCACCTTAAAACCCTTTAAATGCTATAATTGCAATACTGCCAATAATCAGTGTGGGGAAGGGCTACTAGAAAAACAGTTATTTCAGTGAAGCCACAGAAATAACAATGTTAAAAATGAATGCTTTTGAGTGAATGCTTGCTTTGTGCCAGACACTATATTCAGGGCTGTCTTTATACTGTCTCATTTATTATAAAAACTTCAAGAGCTTGTACACATACTATTTCGAGTTTATAGGCAGGGAAAGTAAGAGGTTAATACTCGCCCCAGGAGACATAGTAACTAGGAAGTGTCACTGCTGAACCAGGACTTCTCCCCATCACAGAGCCACATGTCTCATAATACTCTAGGCCCACCATTAGAGACACATTGGCAGTCACTTGGTGTCATCATACTGAGGGGATTCTTCGTTTATAGCTGATGGACAGAGGGTCCCTGTGACCCATAAGTGGACGGAATCTTGGGGAGGGAATTACCTACTACAATTCCCTTGCTATAGGAGGAAGGAAAACTGAGCTTTGAAACTTTTAAGTAGCCTATCTCAGGGCAGCCAACCAGTTAGTGACAGAATTAGGGACAAGAATACACATTATCATACTTTCATCAGGAAGCTTTGGTGGCAACTACAGTCAAGATGTCCAGTCAGTGATGGATCACATATAAGATGGTGGTCTCATGAGATTATAATGCCGTATTTGTGTGCGTTTAGAGACACAAATACTTTCCACTGTGTTACGGCTGCCCACAGTATTCAGTGCGGTCACACACCGCACAGGTTTGTAGCCTCAGAGCAATGGGCTACCCCATAGAGCCTCCTCATGCAGCAGGCGCTACCACCCAGGTTTGTGCAAATACACTCCATGATGCTGGACGGTGACCAGGTCACCTAACCACATATCGCCGTCATCAAACATTCCTCATGCATATTTTAAAGAAACCCAATGTAATCAAAGGGCATCACAGACAAAATGAATACATTGTAAAGCATTAATAAAAAATAACAAATGACTAAAATCATTTATACCAAGCACATACTTTCAGAGTTTTTGCAATAAAAAAATGGAAGGGCTTCATTTGTTTGCATCAGTGTGGATTTTAAGTTTTTTGATTTTTGTGTATTTCAAAACTTATGTAATGACCCACGTAGTCCCATGCTCACATGAGTCCAAATATAATTTATGAATGCATAGAATAGCAGCATGAACCTAGTTTTTGCTCAGTACGTAAGTCATTTATTTTTTCATTTTTTCACTTATTTATTTAACAAACATTTATCGAATACTTACACTACACCAGTTACTACAAACCCTCTGTGCTGCAGTAATGACCCCCAACAGGCCAGGCCTGCAGTCCCATCCCACAGTGAAGGCCTTTCTGGGTGTTTGTCTCATTCCTCCTCCTCCTGTTCCTTTCACTCCTCCTCTTTTTTCTGTGTGTTTCTTAGCTATTCCTCTCCTAATATGATATGGCTAGTTCTTTCTTTTTGTATCCCCATCAATTTTGCTGCACCCTTTACTGTGTGCCTCATATAGAAGGAAAAAACTTTGAGTAAAAATGTTCATTCTAGTCTTGTTTATATAGAAAAATCAAAGAGAAGGCTTAGTTACATTTTGATGTAGCTTCTCTATAATATGTAGCCATTAGAAAAATAAATTTTGCAGATGGACCAGCAATATGGTATGATATGTCAAACTTTCAATATTATTAGAAAACTTCAATTCTATCATACTTGCTCTAGGTCTCTGACCTCACTAGTCTAGTCACATGTGCTGACAGATTTAGAAGCAGCTATGTTAGAGTTAAAGGAGAGGGCCAACATCACTTTCTGGTAGACCTCCTAAAGCTATTTTAAGCACTGTAGGGGTGATGAGGGGCATAGTGTGGTGGTGGTTAAGGGAGGAGTGCACTAACTCTGATGTAGCATATTATGCTGGTGCATACCGTGGAGACAAGGGCAAAATTCACCACAGATTTCCCATTCAGTACTATGCAGTAGCACAAGCCTCTAATCAGAAGCTGGTTCTTTGGTAAACCTTCCAGCTCACATAGAGATAGATCCATTTAACTGCCACACAGTTGTCCTGTTTCCCTCCATCTTTGAGAAGGGTTGTCTTGCACTGTTCCTGCCAAATGATTAGATCTGCCTTGAGATATGTATGTTGTCATTTTAAATATCTTAAAATCACAACCATGTATCTAAATAACTTATGTTATTAAGTTATTTCAGCAGAGGAAGAGTATACGTAAGATAAACTATATCAGGTTGTAGTCAGAGGAATGTTTCTTTAATATAAACCAGGTATCTCAACAGCCCTATAGACATAGATAAAGGCAAATATTTTTAAAAAACTGCTTTTATCAAATATTTTCAAACTCAGTAAATGGAAAAATAAGTATTTTAGTATCCAGGTTTATTACTATCATGCAACAGTAAAATTCTTCAGGAAAGTTGAGACTTCAGGTCCAACAAGTACCTAGACCTATTTCTGGAGAGGACTCAAGATTGTAGACAGAGTCTCTGCACACCTATGTATGTTCAACTTGTCTTTGAGTCCTCCTAGGATAACATCCTATTGTCCACCAGAGACAAAAGTCCAAGACTGTAACATGGCTACCCAGCCACATTCTGTATGCAGAGGACTTGCCCAAAGGGAGCCATGTTCATGATCAGAAAGTGAGGAATTTTGCTTCTCAACCTAAAATCTGGCCTTCCAAGCAAGCCTTAACTGCTTCGTATAGGACCTGAAATTTTAAGATTTCACCAAATAACTATTTAAAACTCTGACTTGTAGAGAAACAATATTGAGAAAGTTTTTCTGAAAGATTAAAATTCAGCTACTACTATGATGATTTAATATATATTGTATGTGAGTATTGCAGTATGTGACCCTTCCCCATGATTTCTAGCAGACCAACTATCAAATACTTTCCAAAAAGATGGTTTTTACAAAATCTCTGTGATTTGTGCAAGGCCGCCTACCCAGGTCAATTTTCCATATGAGCAAAAACATGATGAATATGCACCATCTCCAATGACGGACCTTCCCAAACATTGACAGTACGTCACTTTGTGTTCTCTTCAGGAGACGTCAGAAGAAGTTTCTTTTTACAGTATTTGTTCCAAGAACAGCTGAAATTACTAAGACATTTTTAAAAAAATTTCATGGGCACTAGAAATTGGCTAACTTGACAAAGTTTGTTTTTACAATGACTGCTAGAAAAATTGTCAGCCAAGTGAGTGTCTCACCTATGGCCTGTGAGTAGATCTTCATGGTATGCCTCCTAACCTTCATTAATTGCTCTACTTTTTCCCCACCAGTGTTTTACTTTTCTTCTCCTTTTATATTTTCTTTTTCTCAAAAAGGTATATTGATATTTCTGATATTCTTTTCCTGCAACATGGTAAGGAATAGCTAAATAAAATTAATGTGTGAGAAAATTACATGTTATTATTATATACGTTTTTTTGTTTGTCTTTTGTGTATGTTTGGTATACAAATATTTACATTCATAGAGGAATATTGGACGGAAAGGAAGAAATATTTTCTGTTAAAATGACAACATTGTGACTAACTTTCTTGTTTTACAGACTTCAAAAACTGCATTTTCACAATTTAGGGGGGGAAATTACTTGAACTTTAAAAGTGGTACTTTTCCAGAAGTATAAAGAATATATGAAGTATATGCATGGTCTCCTGCAATGTATTTGAATCTGATTGTATTAAGACAAATGGGGAATTGTCATAAATTAATTGGAATGATAGGTGAAAGCCAGTTTCCCAGGTTTTGGTACACTATTCTGAGGGATTTTATTATTGACAATGGGAAGTAGGAAGCAACTCTCAATGTTTAAACTAAAGTGATCTATCCTAAGATAACTAGCACTGGTATAGTTGAAAGAGTAGAGCAAGGGGACCAGTTGGGAAGTTTATCATTATAGGGGGAGAAGGGAGGTTGATAAAGACTCAAGTCCCCCTTATAACTTTTGGTGGGATTGATTGTTCCTTTCATTTTTCTCTTGATTATATATTTTCTAATTCTCCCACTTCTCAGTTTCCTTCATTGGCTTTTATTCTTTACCAGATTTCTTAATTATTGTGTTTCTGAGATTTCATATAGTCTCCCTGGATGAGAAGAGGGGGGCAAAAAGCAAGAGAGGAGAGGATCACATCACATTGGGTCTTTAAGTCCCTGGATAAATAAGTTTAGCTTTTCCTCCATGAGAGAAATGGTCATTTGGGATGTTTAGCAGAGGAATTCCATGATCTGACTTCTGTTTTGAAGACTAACTCTGGCTCTTTTGTATAAAATAAACTAATGAGATAGAGATAGAAGTAGGGAGAAAAAACAAGAGGCTTATGAAATAATCTAACATACCAGAGTACATTAGAGTAGGAGCTATGAAAATGATGACAGTCGGTAGACATTATGGATATATCTAGACGAAGCTAATAGGACTTGCTAATGGATTAGAAGTGTTTTATAAAATAAACACTTTCATTTTATAAAGGAAGAAAGGAATCCAGAATGCACTGCTTTTTGAGTTCAGCAACTAGAAGATGGAGATTTCTAAAGGACTAGTTTGGGGGGGTAGAAAGCTTTTTCAAACATGTTAAGTTTGAACAGCCTTTTAGATGTCCAAGTGGAGATCTAAATAGACACTTGGGTATGAGGATAGAGTTCAGGGGAAAATTTTAAACAGAATATAAATTAAGAATTCATAAACTTTAATATATAAAGCTAAAAGAAAGTAGTCAAGGCACTAGGAGGGGAGTTGGTGAAGAATGAAAAGAGGAAATGTCCAAGGACAGTGTTTTGGAGTATTTCATATTTTAGAGGCAGATAAGGAAGAATATTTCAGCAAAGGAGGCTGAGAAAAATCAACTACTAAGGTAGGAAGAGAACAAAGCAAAAGCAGTATCTAGAAGGTAACTGTTTAAAAAAAAAAAAAGGTTTAGAGAGAAGGAAATGATCAACTCTCCCAACTTCCTGAGAATCTGACTGGGATGAACACTGAGAACTGACCTTTGGATTTGGCAGGGTTGATGTTACTGCCGACCTTGACAGTAACTGTCATGAAATCACAAAGCATCATTCAGCATGAAGCCTTGAGCAGAGTGGGAACTTCGAGACTAGTTCCTTTTAGAAAAGAGGTAGGAAATAGCAGGGGTATTAAAAATAAAACAATTAATTGGCTAACATAGAACAATGAGCAGGAAAGCCATTATACAAATATATGGCCATTCAAAATCACAAAGGTCTATGGCTAGCGAAAGCTGGGAAAAAGACAAGTTCTGAAGTTTTGACCCCCCCGAGTTTACTTCCAATGAATTTTAGTGTCTGAAAATTAAAGGGAAGGATGAAGATAGGACTATAGCTAAAGGACATGTATGGCTGACAAAGGATTTTTTAATTGAATTTTGGTGGGAATACATGGGAATGAAACATATTGACAAAAACAGGAACAAGCATAAAGGTTAAATATACACAGAAATAGTTAGATATTTGAAAGAATAAGATCTTGAAAGAGGTGAAATATTACTTTTCGAAGGCCATTTCTTTCTCTTAGATGGGAAGGAGATACAAATGCACCAATGTAGTTAAATTTTCAGGGGGAGATAAATTTACTAATGAGCTACTCTGAGGATTAGGCCAGATCATCTGCTGAAGTGATGGTGCCTCAGCTGTTTGCAGAATTACAGAGGGAGAAGATCTGGAATAGCTATTACTAAACAAAGAAACAAAACTACAAAGAAATAATGAAACTATCATTTAACAGTTAAGCATTTTATAAATATTAGCTCACTTATTCACAGTAATGGTCCCTGAGAGGTGTGTTCAATTGCTGTCCCATTTGCTAGTGAAGACAACGAGGCACAAAGTGGACATGCTGCATGGAAGTTTCCCAAAGACAAAGACGTGGGCTGATGAGGGAGGAGCCAACAATCAAGCTTCCTGCTCTTAGACACTTCCAGTTCTGCCTCCCTATTGTTGAGAGTCCTAGAGGCTCTACCTGACAATGCTATGGCTTTAATTTGACAGGCTCAGGTACATAGGTGCTGTATTTCAAAAGACTAATTTTCAGATTCATCCAGTATAAGAGTTCAGAGGTTGGGTGTGATAGAAGTTTGAGATATGGAGAAAGTTAAGGGCTGAGCAGTTGAGTTAAGCCACTGGATGCAGGCTGGAAGGTAGTAGGGCAGAAGGGAAGGAGTCGGCTTGCAGAGGGTCTCAGAGCTTACTGAATTCTTTGCTATTTTCTTAACATTCCTCATGAAGTTAAGGGGCTTCTCTGATAGAAGTAAGCAGGAAGGATATTTGAAAGCAGCAGCAGCTCTGATTAAGACAACGTGATTCTGGGCAGCGCCTGTGGCTCAGCGGGTAGGGCGCCGGACCCACATGGCGAGGGTGATGGGTTCAAAACCGGCCCCGGCCAAACTGCTACAAAAAAAAAAAAAAAAAATAGCTGGGCGTAGCGGTGGGCACCTGTAGTTCCAGCTACTCGGGAGGCTGAGGCAAGAGAATCGCCTAAGCCCAGGAGCTGGAGGTTGCTGTGAGCTGTGTGATGCCACAGTACTCTACCAAGGGCGATAAAGTGAGACTCTGTCTCTACAAAAAAAAAAAGAAAAAAACCACAACGTGATTTTGAAGTGTAATTGTGGGAGGTGAAGAGTTTCTGGGGATGACTAGGTGGCTGTGGGTGTGGCACTGGTAGCAGAACACTGAAGTCCAACAGAGTTAAAGTCCTGTGGAGCAAGGAGGTCATGAAATGATGAGTCTAGGGTGTTGGGTGGGGCATCCTTTTAAATACTGAAGTCACGTATGACTCATTCAGGATGAGACAGGAAACGGGGTGGAGGAGAAAGCTGCAGAGACCAGAGGATCACAGGGTGAGTCTGATGAGGGAATGAAAGATGGAATGTGTTGAGAGACCCGACTGTCAAGATAAGCAGACTCCATACAGTAGTCGCGTAAGGATGCCTTTCGGTGAAGCCACCTACCTCTGTGAGAGGGATGGGGAACCCCAAAGGGCCGTGCCAATGAGGTGCCTGGACGGGGGGCTTTCCTGACCAGCTTTTAAAGGGACGGAACTTTAGAAATGATTAAAGCCTTCAGTTACCTCAGAGGTCCAACACATTAGCAAAGTAAATATTAACACAGTAGTATTAACAAAGTAATATTAATACAAATTAGTTTATCTAACCCACTTGAAACCATTATCATTGAAGTACAAATAAGGCCCTGCGAGAGAGGGACGAGTTCTATAAATGGGGCAAAGTGGAAGCAGGGAGGGGACCCGGAAATTAGGATGGGATTTAGCCGTAGGTAATGTGAATGTAACCAGAAGGGAGAAGAAAGGACCACAGCCATGAACACACAGACTACTTAATATGTGCCCCAAGGACAGCGGGGAAAAGGGGAACATGCAGATGACCCATTTCCTTCCCTTATTTGAGAATAATTGATAAAAATTATCCAAATTATTTCAGATAAGGGCTTTTCTAGCTCTAACAAAGCCTAGAGTCTCAAAAGCATAATATACATTTCCACAGAAGAAGAAACAAAAGACAAAAATGTATGTATAAATGTACAGTCAGGGCAGGCTCAGAGGTTCACACCTGTAATCCTAGCACTCTGGGAGGCAGAGGTGGGAGAAATACCTGGTCTCAGGAGTTCAAGACCAGCCTGAGCAAGAGTGAGATCCTGTCTCTACTAAAAGTAGAAAAATTAAACAGTCACAGTAGGTGCCTGTAGTCCCAGCTACTCAGGAGGCTGAGGTAGGAAGACCACTTGAACCTAGAAGTTTGAGGTTACAGTGAATTAGGATGATACCATGGCATGCTAGCCTGGACAGCAGAGAGACTCTGTCTCAAAGAAAAAAAAAAAAAAAAAAAAAAAAACAGAAAAAGAAAAAGAGAAGGAAGGAAGGAGAGAGAAAGAGACAGAAAAAGAGAATCAACTTTCTGTCCCTGAATCAATAGGCAGGTTAAATAACCTCTACATATGTAACTAAATAATTATTACAGGAAACTATGTTTTAGGAAATTAAAAATTCAGATTTGCCTTGGTGACTTACATACATACCAAACTAATACTCCTCTACCTTCTTCCTCACTAACAGAATCTTTTTTATGCCACTGGATATTGGCATCTGCATATGACACTGAGAGCTATGGCAGCCATCTTGTGACCACGAGGAAACCTAGCTTAAGAAGATAAGCCAACATGCTAATAAAGTTCCTAGATTTAGAAAACAGGAATGCACAGCACCTGGTTAAAAGTGAATTTTAGATAGCAAATAATATTACATTAGATCTACTTAAAAATTTGCATTATTTATCTGAAATTCAAATTTAAGTGCATGTATTTAATCTGGCAACTCTAGTTGCTAGATTCTAGCTCAGTGAAAAAGTAATTAAGTTCCTCAGTAAGCCAACTCTGGAACCACTCTAACTCAAAACATTTTAATATTGGGTAAATTTTCTTTACTCTCTCTGTATTTTCTGTTAGTCATAGACAAAAGTACACCAACTAGTAAATTTTTCCTTGAGCAAGACAGTAACACATATTGTTCATCTTCTAAGTGTCAACTTAGAAATTCTAATCAATATTTCCAGTCTCCATGTGAAAGTTCTTCCATATGAAATATATCTATGTTTTAAAAATTTGTAGTTTTACCTGGTTTCTCGTACCCTCAATGAATCCCCAACAATTAAAAAAAAAAAAAATTGTAGTTTTTGTCTTTGCGTAATACTCCACACAAGATATTTTTGCAAAGTACATAACATATTTATATCTTCATTTGCATAGTTTGGTTGGACTGGATAATTGCTAAGCTCTTTTTTAGTTTAGAAAATAATATTGTTATAGAAAAAATGAAGGAGGGATATAAAAGATGAAAGGGTAGTGTAGATATTTTCTTACTTAGCAAAGCCCCTAACAGGCCATATGTTATCTAGGCCAGATTATCTAGTATTAAAATTAATCATGTAATAAAGGGCTTCTTTTGATAGTATCCTTTTATTTTGAGAATTTATAGAGCTATGTTCATATCACTATCATCATGAAAAGCATTAATTCAGTAACTTCAATGTAACATTTCTTGAGTTATAAATAAAAATTAAAATGTAGTTCTTCATCCACAAAAGTAGTTTTGCCTTTTAATATCCCAAAAGAATGAAGTAATCTCAGGCAAAAGAAAACAAGATAAATACTGGAAAGATTTTAAATGACTATATTGGCTATGTGGCCCTGGGAGCAATAAAAGTTGGCATTTTCTATCCATTTCTGAAGTATTTTTTTCTTTCAGAATATAAAAGTATAAGTTTATACTTTTATAAAGTATATACTTTATACTTTATATTTTATACTTATAACTTTTATACTTTATATTTTAAACTTATAAAAGTTTATACTTTTATAAAGTATAACTGTCCAGTTACCTCTATTTTCTTCACAGACTTCTCATGTACACCCCTAACAAGTGTACCATAGTATTCATCTGGAAAAATAACATTAGTCCCAAGAAGGAGAAAAACTTTTCTCCTTAGAAAAAATAATTTTTTTTTTTTTTTTTGTATAAGGAGAAACAAACAACAACAACAAAACCCTTAGCACGACACATGCTTACAAAACCACACATACCCCAAAATAAAGACAATGAACATGAGAGAAGAAAAATGAAGGAGGAAAAGAAACATTTAACACTTCAATTAGGTGGCCTAAAAACATTGGAGATTGGAAAAATATATTTAGAAGTTAAAAAGTCATTTTGTAGGAAAATTTCCAGGTAAGACTATACCAGGCTCTGTTACTTTAAAAACGCTAGTTTTCATTGACTTCCTCTTAAAAATTAATGATCATACAATAAACTCTAAGGACCATTATGGAATTAACCTTGGAAAAATATTTGCATCTACAGATTCCGCCTTATTATTATTTACTGATTTATACTAGGTAAAATATTGTCTTTATGTCTTGCATAAAGAAGAAACAGAAATAAAAGCTACCAAAGGAACTAAGTAAATTTCACCCCAAAATATGAGTCCTTGTATAAAGAATATTTTTAACTGAAGCCCATTCAAGGTCAAGAAACACTGGAGGATGTGTCCCTCTATCTGCATAAACTAGACTGGCCTGATCAGAGGATAACAGGAGACAATTGACTACCCTTCCCCTCTCCTATTATCCCCACATTTTTCAGGAATGAGGGTTAGGCATATGGACAGACCTGGCCCAAATCATTTGGGTCATAAATACCTATCTCCCAGGTCACTCTACAAGTCAACCTGCATCTTCCCCCATTTGTTTATCCTCCTTAGCAACCTCCCTAGCAACTACTTATCACCCTATGCTTCTCAATTTCTCCTCTCCCCTCTAAAAGGCCTGTATAAAGATATCCGAACTCCATGGGAAAATGGTGTTAGCACTGTGATTCCTCCCCAGGCACATGGTAAATAAATCCTTTCTTTGATTAATCTGCCTTAATTGTGAGTTGATCTTTCAGTGAACTTTCAGGGGAAAGGGCAAGTTTCCTCTCACCTCTATACCACAAATAGAAAAGAACACCTCTCAAGGGCCATTTAAGTGAAATCTTTCAAACATGAAATAGAGCAAGGACCCTTCTTAGGGGCCTTCTGAGTCACATGCGCCCCGCCTCCATGGAAATAAAAGAAAATCTTGGGTCCCTTACTGGGAAATTCCAAGTGCCTGATTAGCCTTAAAAAGTGAATGAGCCAACTAATGGGAATAGAATGAAGCCTTCCAAGGAAGCCAGAATGAGCTTTCCCTGTGGAAATTAAAAGATAGCATTGCAACATATATTCTTGAATTGTTTTTCAGAGATCCCATCAGATACAAAATGCAGATAAGGGGGAACTGAAGAGTGAACTCTGACCATTCTTCTTTGTCCTTAGTTTTTTCCTGAGGGGCCTGGACAGAATCACACCCATGTCAACACCTTTCCAGGAATGGAAGAATCTCTGAATCCACCTATGACCTATAGTCCCTCCTCTCCCAACTTCAGGATATCCCACCTCTTGAGAACAGGCCAGTGCATAATTTCTATATATGGGTGTATAATTTTGCTGCCTGAAATGTATCCTTTCCTTTAAAAAGCCCTGTCCTTAAGCCGTAGGGGAGTTTATGTCATAAGGCTTAGGCACTCTTTCCTCTTTGCAATAAAAATGCCTTATTCTCCCACTGCAAGTCTTATCTTCAGTGTCAGGCTTTACAGCATCATGCGACCAAACCCCTGTTTGGTTTGGTTATTTGTTTGGTAAAGAGGTATGTTGTTTACCCAATTTTTATTCTTTAGTAATATCCGTTATTTTTCTAATATACTTGAATACTATTTCTATACTACCATAAGAAAGACTATTTTGCTTCAAATACCATTTCCTAAACTAGTAGAGCTTACCATAAACAAAGTTTCTTAATGTATTTTTCCAAATTCTTCTTTAAAAAGAAGTGATAAAAAGTTATATGTATTATATAAATCTGACATAAAAGGATAGATTAGGTCCCTGGTGTATGCTTCCTAAGCTTTTTATCCCTTCAACACAATTGTACAGAATGTCCATATGTGTCTACTGTTGCATATATAATTTTAAATCTCTGAAAACCATCTAGCCTTTTTTAATGTATCATTAAATTTGTCCCACCATCAGCAATATAAGTCAGAACAAAGCCCCTTGAATATTCAGAACACACTGCCAGCCTGCTGGCCCTAAGCTACTCTTGCTGAGTATCAACAAAGGGGCCATATTTCCCCTATGCACGATAAATTCACTGTCCTCTACTTGGCTTCAAGGTCCTTCTTCAGTATGACCCTGTTTTACCAATTCAAGCTTCTATCCATTGACACACTCTTCTCTCTGCACATCTTTCTCTCCAGCAAACGTTCTTCCCCATTGCCCCCATTCCTGCCGTTTGTGTCTCCAACAAAGAATGTCGTCTGCCTCCTCGCCCCTCAAGCTCTGCCTTTTCCAGGAAGCTCTGTCTGAGTTATTTAATCTATATGGTGTTCTCACTGGCAGCATGTTAGTCTGGCATTCCATCGTTCTGATTTCTAACTAGTTTATTCCTATGCTTTTCTATAGCTGCCACCGCCCTGGCATTCTGAAATGCATTAGAAGTTTCTCAACCAAAACTTTTTATTCATTGTTCATCTCTGTACAATTCACATTTCCTGGAACATTAAAGGTAAAAACTGAAGTAGTAGAAAAATTAAAAAATTAAAATAAAAAAACAAGATTTTACTTGTTTGAAAAAAAGTCCATTCAGGACCCCTATTTTTTTTTTTTTTTTTTTTAATTTTGGGATGCAGGTTTTAGGCTTTTCTCATGCCAGCTGCCAACTGTAACATCATTTCAGATTTGTGTCCCCAGGATAGTTCCACATTTTTCCCGCATAGTGCATATGGGAATTTAGTAGTATATAAGTTTCCTTTTCAGAAATGCATTTTTTTTTTCAACTTCTTACTCAGAGTTTCGAACCTATGCAACAGATGCCAGTGGAGAGACCTTTGTTAAAGAGAGGGCAGCATATGGGGGAAGAGGTGAAGACTCTGATGGCACTTCCGCAGGTGGCTCCTGAGGATCCTCCAGACAATTTTGGAGGCACTTTATAGAAATACAAAAACCCTGGCCCTGGCTCTGCCTACCTCCCTCTGTTCAGGATTGAGTAAATCTTTTCCTCAACCTTGAAAATAAACTTGATTGTCAGAAGCCATACGTATTAGCTGCATAATACACCAACAGCACTCAAACAAATGGAAAAAAAAAAAAAAAAAAGATTCACACCTAGATAATTTTATGTTCTATTTTTGTATTGGATCAATATTTTCAGATATTTCTTTAGAATAAAATTGGTTTATAATGTTTGATCAAAATTAGTATCTAGGACTGACAAGCAATTTGAACAATTATTGTGGTTTATTTGGATTCTGGTTTGTGATGACCTTGTCATCAGTAAATTTCAGCTTTGAAAATTCTACTATATGACAGCATTTTAAAAAGTATCCAAAGTTTGTACTCAACATTCACAAAGTCTAATCTTCCTTATTACTTCAAGGAAGTAAGTAGGGCAACATAGTGTTCCTACATAGAAACAATCTGGTATAAATATCATTC
Source organism: Loris lydekkerianus (assembly GCA_963574355.1). NCBI lineage: Eukaryota > Metazoa > Chordata > Mammalia > Primates > Lorisidae > Loris > Loris lydekkerianus. Next base: position 14,970 of record CAUYPK010118863.1, read on the forward strand.
AGACATTTGCTTTGGCAGGTTTTTAAGCTCTTAACAGAATGTGTGAAGAAATACCCAAACCCAGTGTCAAGCAAATACCACTAAAAATTACTAGCATTCCAGTTAATAAAATATAGTCGTGAAATTAGGACAATTTCAGCTTGACTATATTTTAAAAACAATTTCTATGGGGCACTGGTTCATTTGTAAATGAAAAAAAAAAAGGCAGGCAAATACCAAAACAGTAAGTTCCAGTTGACCCAGGCAACCTGTTAAATAAACTGTTGCTTCTTTTAACTGCAGAGTTCTTTAATGGAACTGCCAATGTCTATGAATTTTTTAGCATTTGATCTGGTTTTCCCATCAGATCAAGTTGACTCCATTGTCAATAAAAAAGTGCTTTAGCTGTTAATTCTCCTTGATCAAAACAATATTAATGCTGTTAGTCTTTTTAGCAAAATTTTTCATGTTACAAAGTGCATTTATAACGTGAAAATCTTAATAGAAAAGCCAATTTGTCTATATGTATGTTTGTACATGTACATAAGTATGGTGATATAAATATTCATTGTTGAGAATATTTTGGCTCAGCCCCCATAGCCCAGTAGTTATGGCGCCAGCCACATACACTGAGGCTGGCAGGTTCGAACACGGCCTGGGCCAGCTAAGCAACAATGATAACTGCGACAAAAAAATAGCCGGGCATTGTGGCGAGTGCCTATAGTCCCAGCTACTTGGGAGGCTGAGGCAAGAGGTCACTGTGAGCTGGGATGCCACGGCACTCTGTCTCACACACACACACACACACACACACACACACACACAATTTCCTTTGTTAAGCTCTTTCCTTTCTATTTGGTGGCCCGCGTCACGTAAGCCAAGATGGGTGCATACAAGTACATCCAGGAGCTACGAAGGAAGAAACAGTCTAATGCAATGCTCTTTCTTTTGAGGGTCCACTGTTGGCCAGCTCTCTATGCTCCACAGTGCTCCCTACTCCACCAGGCTGGATAAAGCTGCAGACTAGGATGTAAGTCCAAGTAAGGCTGTGTCACACGTGGGATTTGTGTGTGCCAAAATGGCCATAAATGCCTGGTTGCTAGGGATGGTGTGCCTGTCTGCCATGGTGATAACCAGCTAAAGCATGTGCTAAGCCTTTGGTCTGTGGCCAGGGGGCAAGCTGGACATCACTGTGGGGCTCTAAGTGTTCTGAATTCTTTACTGGGTTGTTGAAGATTCGATGTACACATTTTTCAAGGTTATCCTCAGTGACCCATTCCATAAAGCTGTCAGAAAAAATCCTGACACCCAGTGGATCACCATACCAATCCATAAGCACAGGGAGCCACATGGGCTGACGTCTGCAAGCTGCAAGAGCCATGGCCTTGGAAAGGGCCCTCAGTTCCACCATACTACTGGTGGTTCCTGCTGTGCAGTGTGGAGAAGGCACAGTATTCTCTAGCTTCACCTTTACCACTAACATGAGTAATGTCCTTTAATATTACTTTTTTAAAAAGTGTCAAAAAGCAAATGAGAACTGAAATAAATCAAAAAGGGGAACTTTTTTTGCCTAAAGAAAAGAACTCCTGGTCATATTCTCTGTCCTTCTTCCTACAGAACCAACATCAACCGGTTTTAAAGCACTGTAATCAAAAAGTAAAAACAAAACAAAACATTTGGCAGGAAGGAGAAGAACAACTATGACTAAGCCAGGTCTGAAGGTGGGGGGTAGGGGAATGAGGGAGAGGGGAAGAGTGAGGGGGAAGGGGGTCAGGGTGTGTGGCATACATCTGGGGCCGGGGCACAACTATCAGAGGGACTTTATCTAACAAATGAAATCAGTGTAACCTAAGTCTTTGTGCCCTCAACGAATCCCAAACAATCAACAAAGGTACATTAAAAAAATTTTTAAAAAGAAGTTAAGAAAGAGCAATTGAGCTTTTGTGTTTATTATGACATTATGCTTATTCTTAAAGGGAACCTGCTAGTAAGCTACTGAACCCATTGAGTTGTAAGCTGGAATGAAAATTGGACAAACAGGACGTGATTTTTTAAAGTCTTGACTATATTCAACTCTGTCCATATTTACCATTCTCCTTGAGAGATGAGTACTTTAGCACCAAACGAATGAAGAATGTCAAATAAGATTTTCTCCCAAACTGTATGAGTGCCTTGAATTTATTAGGTCACCAATGTTTTCAGCTAAAAGTTACAAGAAAAAAAAATGTGTAAATAAAGGTAATGCTCAGAAGACATATTACAGATGTAGTTTTCACAGCAGATGTCATCCATAAGCACCTGAATATACTTGCTACTGACAAGGCCCAAAAGAATACAAAGGCCACAGAAAGAAAGTTGAAAGGGTAATCAGAAAAAACCTCAAATAGCCAAAACATTACTCAGAAATAAAAACAAAGCAGGAAAAATCATGCTACCAGACCTCAGATTATACTATAAATTGATAGTGATCAAAACAGCATGGTACTGGCACAAAAGCAGAGAGGTAGATGTATGGAACAGAATAGAGAACCAAGAGATGAACCCTGCTACTTACTATTATTTGATCTTTTACAAACTAATTAAAAACATTCAGTGGGGAAAGGATTTCCTATTTAACAAATGGTGCTGGGTGAACTGGCTGGTGACCTGTAGAAGACTGAAACTGGGCCCACACCTTTCACCATTAACTAAGATAGATTCTCACTGGATTAAAGATTTAAACTTACAACATGACTCTATAAAAATCCTAGAAGAAAGTGCAGGGAAAACTCTTGAAGAAAGCGGTCTGGGCGAATATTTTATGAGGAGGACCCCCCCAGGCAATAGAAGCAGCTTCAAAAATACACTACTGGGACCTGATCAAACTAAAAAGCTTCTGCACAGCCAAGAACTCAGTAAGTAAAGCAAGCAGACAGCCCTCAAAATGAGAGAAAATATTTGCAGGTATGTCTCTGACAAAGGTTTAATAACTAGAATCCA